>CM067367.1:124239287-124434287 GCA_034401795.1 Chaetoderma sp. LZ-2023a
AATCAATTCCTCCGGTGATTTCGGAGAAGATTTTTTAGTGTTTCTAAAAATCAGCCATTTTGGCCGACGGCCATCTTGGATTTTGACTGATCCGCTTCGTTTGAACAAACTTAGATCTCTATGCCCTATGAATGCTTCCTCCAAAATATAATTGAAATTGGACCAGTGGTTCTTGAGAAGAAATCGTTTAAAGAATTCCCCATTGCTTTACTATGGGCCCATTGCTTTACTATGGAAGCCTATGGCGGGAAATCAAACCAAGATGGCAGCCAAACCGTTTATCTGATAGTCTAGAAAGTGGCATATTTGAACTCGTCACACTGGTAAGCATATATAAAGCAATTTTCGCCATCAAAATACATCAAATACAAAAAAGCCAATATGACCAACAGACGCTAAATTTTGATTGGTTGATGGCAGCATTGTTTTTTAACGTACGAACTTCCCTTGAACAAACTAGAATGGACCTTGGTCCCTAAGCATATTTACCAAATTTCAGACCTATCCCTTCCGCGGTTCGGGAGAAGAAGTCATTTTCGCGAAAACTAGGTCATCCAAGATGGCCGCAAGGCAAATAGGCCAATCAGGTTGCCTTGAACAAACTTGGGTCTACCGTTGCAATAGATGATGTGTTATGAGTTTTGAATCAATTCCTCCAGTGGTTTCGGAGATTTTTTAGTGTTTCTAAAAATCAGCTATTTTGGCCGGCGGCCATCTTGGATTTTGGCCGATCGGCTTCATTTGAACAAACTTGAATCTCTATGCCCTAGGGATGCTTCCTGCAAAATATAATTGAAATCGGCCCAGTGGTTCTAGAGAAGAAGTCATTTTAAAGGAAAAGTTGATGGACGGATGACGGATGGACACACGACGGATGGACGCCACGACATAAGCTCACTTGGCCTTTCAGGCCAGGTGAGCTAATAATAGTAATAATAATAATAATAATAATAATAATAATAATAATAATAATAATAAGTACATTTATATAGTGCAAAACTCCATGTAATAGCATGCTCTAAGCACTTGAAGATATACGGAATAGAAATGTTTTGAGACTTAATTTGAAAGACTGTAGAGTATGACATGCTTTGATATCAAAAGGGAGATTGTTTCATTCAGAAGCAGCGGTGAAGGAGAAAGTTTTCTGTCCATATGTTACCAGTTTTGCTTTCAGAACTAAGATTTCTATTGTTTTGTGATCGGAGAAAGCAACCTGGAGCGTAGGGCTGTATGAGATCTGACAGGTAAGTTGTCGCTGTGTTGCTTACACATTGGTAGGTCAAGCAAAGAATCTTGTAACGGACAGATGTGTTCGTATTTACCGGAGAGTAAGATGATTCTAGCCGCGGTATTCTGTACAGACTAGAGCTTATGAATGAGCGCCTTTGGAGCGCCAGCCAGCAAACTATTACAGTAGTCCAGTCTTGATAGCACCAACGAACAAACGAGTGTAGTAGTTGCTTCTTTCACTAAGTATTTTCTGATACTGCTGATGTTCCTCAACTGAAAGAAACAAGTACTGAAAAGATGTCTAACTTGCTTCTCAAGGCTCAGCTCACTATCCAGCACCATACCAAGGTCCTTTGCGCTGCTCGACAGTTTAATGGGGCTTGTTATATCTGGCCAATAGATTCATTGGTAAAGATACATTTTTGACAGGATAAGACAGGAATCTGAAATTTCGCTCCGCAAATAACATAGAAATTATTATATTTATTGTGTCTTGTTGTGATAAATCTTTATATCAGTTTGTAGATAAGAGCGATGTGCTTATGATGGCGTAAATGTTTTGTGTAACTTTATAGTAATTTGAGAGTTTTCAGTGATTTTATATCATAAGTTTTCAAATCCATATATTATTAATTGACTATTTAGCCAGGGCAGTGTTGTTTTTAGCCAGACGGCGTGTATAGTAAATCCGCTAACAATGGTCAGCTAGGTAGTAATCCGCTAACAATGGTCAGCTAGGTAGTAACCTACTAATAATGGCGGCATCCGGCCCGCAGTGTTTAGCCCTAGCCGATAGCACACCTGAGTTATTTACCAATGATACCAGCTTAGAGAGTGAAAATGTAACTTGTCATGAAAATGAATATTTCATGATTAAGTATAATATATTTTCTGTGACTGTGACAGTAAAAGACTCGAATTCAATTTCCAAGTGGTTATCTAAGTTTGAAGAATGCTATGGTGAAGGAGAAATTAAAGGCGACGACTAAGAAAACGGTGTTATCTTTAGAGTTAGCCATTTTGTCTCTGTGGTAAATGACTGTAAGGCAACCGTGACTCTATATCCGACTACGTCCAAAATACACGTTCAGGGCCCGAATTCACGATACTGGATCGCGACCGAGCTAGTTCATTTATCTCGTGATGTGTATGTAGGGAACTATGACAACGGTCAGAAAGAAGGCGACAATACATCGGTGTGGTCAAAAATATCGGCAAGGGACGACTTAAGATTTCAGACATTGTTAAATGTATCACTTGACATCTCCCAGCCAACACAGCTGGATAATCATGACACAAAACCGAAGGAGATAGATTTCACCCCTGAACTGGTCAGTACACCAGTTGCTAGGATTTCGGCGACACAAAATCATAAAACCGAGGAACTCAAGCGCGAAATCACTAGCTTACGAGAGATAATTAAAGCAAAGGATGCGGAAATCAAGAAACTGACGGATGTAAATAAGTCACTTATGAGTAGGCCTACAGGGTATAAGATTGTGACGGATAGGCCAGTTGAAAATGAGACACGTGAAAAGCCAATGTCAAAAGCTAAAACAACTGTTGATATAGCGGTTGGTCCGGGCGGAATCATAAGTTCAAATGACCACCCAATTGATAGTCACAAAACAGTAGCCCTAGATAACGTTAAAATAACGCCTAAGACGGACGATGCTTCAGATACAGGAAGGAATGGCGCGGGTCCAGTAGATACAAAACTATGTGAGCCAAAGACCAAAAAGGACGTAAAATCAGAAAAATGTCTACCTAAATGCGTGAAACCAATTGTGGTCATTACAAATCAGAAGTCTACTATCAATCCAAAGTTTGCCAATCACGTGGCTAAGGCGGACAAACAGACATTGATCATTGGATCATCAATAGTCAAAGGTATTAATGAAAACGGCCTAGACCCATCCGTACAAGTGATGTGTTGCCGAGGTGCTAAAATTATGGACATTTTAGAGGTTCTATATAACATTGAGCTGGCTGGTTATAACAATATAATCGTAATGGCGGGAACCAACAACTCTGACGGTCCGGTCGGTGACGCGCTCAATGATATGGAATCATTAGTGCTTGACCTACACATTCTTGCACCACAGTGCAAATTATATATCTGCGAACTGTGCCCGCGCGGTGATAACAACAAGCGACAAGATTTCATCCACGCATTCAACAGACACTTGGAAGTCCGTGAACAATTTATGGACTTCACGGTAATTGATCGGCGGAGTGTTTCTATTCTCGGAGCAGACCAGGTACGATAGACAATTCGTTGTTCTTCGCAGACAAGCTTCACCTCAACAAAAGCGGTTCAACGGTACTCGTACATTGCATAAATGAATATGTTACTATCTTAATTAATACAGCCTGTAAGTTTTGTGCAGAACCCAATCATAAATCGTCAATGTGCCGCCACGGTCGACCGGTTCTGTGCCATAGCTGCAATCAATACGGTCACAAATCTAATCGATGTCCTGGACACTAAAATGTCGGCCAGGAAGGAGTGCCCATCCAAAATACTGTTTACATAATAAAGACTCAAGATGCTACACGAACAAACTATCATAATACAGATAATAATTATGCTAGTGATGTCATTACTGTTTGTGACGCTGATGGTGATGATGATGGTGTTGATGATGATGATGATGATGATGATGATGATGATGATGATGATGATGATGGTGGTGATGATGATGATGATGATGATGATGATGATGATGGTGGTGGTGGTGATGATGATGATGATGATGATGATGGTGATGGTGATGATGGTGATGATGATGATGATGAGGATGATGATTGTCATCATCGTCATCATCAGCATCATCATCATCATCATCAGCAGCAGCATCGGCATCAACAACAGCATGGTGAGCATGTTCATGATCATGATAATCACCATGCCGATAATATGTCAATTTCTAGACCTGTCTATTGTACTGAATCTATTTATAATGTCCCGGTCAGTAACAGATTCGATCTGTTATATCCTAATAGCGATCATTTAAATAGAGATGCCTTAATAGATGATGACAAAACCGTAAGTCGTGTCTTGCGTTCCAATACCCTAGTAACGCAAACTGCTGCGGCCAATGCGAGCGATACTGCTAGCTGTCATGCCGCGACCACCTCACATTCTACAGCAAGCAATGCTCACTCTAATATAGGCTATACGACACCAGCTATTCAACATTGGAAACGTATGACTACTGATTTTGTTCACTCTCCAAGACGCATTTTCAAGAGTAAGAGTTGCCCATGCGTCTTTAATTCATTAGACACTAAATAATCTGAAAGAATAAGAACCAAAGATGAAAACCCTAATGTAAATTTGCCGATCAATAGAGTGCGATTTTTAAGATTTTACCGCTGAAATTAATGCCTAGACTAGAGAGTGTCAGTCATTTCAGTGGTAAGATTGCAAAAGTCGCACTCGCGTGGTCTGCCAATGGACATATTTCAAGATTAGGAAGCATAATGGTAATATTTGCCCAAAGAATCGATCTTAACAATTTGACTGATTTCCTCATAGAAAATGTTATCTTGCAGAGCATTAGTGTGTAATTTATGAGATCTTACCGCTGCAATGATTGGCTCGATTGCCGAGCCAGTCATTCCGTCGGTAAAATCTCTGAAATGGCATACTCATGGTCTGCAAATAGACATATTTCAGAGTAGCGACATGTGCTTTATATGCCGCTTTAAGAAGCATAATGTAAATATCACATACCTTCACGAACTGATTTTAATAATTTATTCTCCACTGTTGCTTTTGTTGTACAAATTGTAATTAGCTGTTTATCCTGTACATAGTTTAATTAAATTAAATAGATGCCTTTCTAGGTAGGTTTAGAACATAGAAGGTAAATAGCTCCACAAAGAATTGATGTTTAAATATCTGTAATCTAGATCCGCTGATAATAAAAATAGACATATTTCAAGATTAGGAAGCATAATGGTAATTTTTGCCCAAAGAATCGATCTATATATTATTTGACTGATTTCCTTATAGAAAATGTTATCTTGCAGAGCAAAAGTGTGTAATTTCTCAGATCTTACCACTGCAATGACTGGCTCGATTGCCGAGCCAGTCATTCCATTGATAAAATCTCTGAAATGGCATACTCATGGTCTGCAAATAGACATATTTCAGAGTAGCGACATGTGCTTTTATATGCCGCTTTAAGAAGCATAATGTAAATATCACATACCTTCACGAACTGATTTTAATAATTTATTCTCCACTGTTGCTTTTGTTGTACAAATTGTAATTAGCTGTTTATCCTGTACATAGTTTAATTAAATTAAATAGTGTACATAGTGTAAATATAACTGTTCCGAGAGGGCCTCGGGTAGAACAGGCCACTGACGATGTACCCTCTTTAAATAAAGTTTATTTATTTATTTTTATTTATTTTATATTATTGAGGTCGGTTTCAGCCCGCCTAGCCGATGGGCCCACTAACAATAGTTCAGTCTTATCATCGTTTAATTTAAGCATGTTTGATTACATCCACGCTTTGATGTCTCGACAGCAGGTTGTTATATGATTGATTGCTTCATCGGCTGCGGGCACCGATGGCTGGAAGCTATGTATGAGTTGAGTATCATCCGCGTAGAAATGGTGATCAAGGATATGGTTCTTAATAACAGATCCCAACGATTTCATGCAAAGTGTAAAAAGTACTGGGCCGAGTATGGATCTCTCCTGGGTGAGAACATACGCCGTTTACGTAAACCGATTGAAATCTATCAGACAGATATGATTGAAACCAGTCCCAAGCAAGACCTGTAACTCCGAACTCGTTTTTCAAGCGTGTCAGGAGATTCCGGTGGACGATCTCAGGGTCTGCAAATGGACATTTTCCATGAGAAAGCTAAAGTTTGCTTCAACAAATTTAACCTTTAAAAGTAGGGGTGTGCAATATTATTGGAAAACCGGTATATTGCAATATGCTGGTCCCACAATACTGTATCGCAATACAGCAGTGACATGGCAATATATTGCAATATTTTTTTATAGTCATTTAATTGGACAAAGCAAGACTATAGTCTTTGAATGTGCTTTCTGCAAATAGTAGAGTAACTAATTGTAGAGGGCAAGAAAGGACAAGCTAAGTATTAGAGATTTGTAGGAACATTCATTGACCACTGACCAAGACAGACAAGACACAGAGGCATCAAATCAGCTTGCTTGTCTGTTCTACATATACATGTACTTATTTCTACATCTCTTTCATAGGCCTACGAGTGACTTTAGAGCATTCCTGGATTGATTCTATCCCTGTAAGAACATGGGTGATGGGCTATGTCAGCCAGATAGACATGATAGAGGTGAAGAGAGTGAGCTGTATCTGATTAACAGCATACTGGTATAAAGTTGTAAAACCATATAAATTGAAACTGAATTATTGTGATCTCAAGAGACATGGTAGACAACTAGACATGACTTAGAAAATTGCATTGATGGTGTCTCGGAAAAATGTTATGTAGTGAAAACTTTTAACTTTCAAACTGAGGATTTACATTCTTTGCCTTCAAAACTGATGTCTATATTTAAGAAATAAAAAATCCATTAGAAGAGCTGACTACGCTCAAAATTTTGCAGACATGTCCCATTCTGATTCATTGATGTCTTACGCTTTAAGCATGTTCAACATGTTTGAATCACTGAGTGGAAGAGGGGTGTCATGTGATTTTCTGAATGTCTGCAATGTAATGGCGGAGAAAAATATGTATGCTATGTACCTGTATCTAAAATTTAAATATAATGGAAAGAATAATAACTTAACTGCAATTTTCAGAATTACTAGGAGTACTAGCAATCAATTTCACAATTAGTATTCCACCCAATATATTGCAATACATATCGCAATACATGGAAAGATATTGCAATATATTGCAATACAAAATTTCAGGCAATACCCACCCCTATTTAAAAGGTAACAGTTAATTCTATAATGATTTAGTAAACAACCTGTTTCTAAGCTACATTTTAGATTAATGTAAATGGTGTATAAGATTTTGATTAAAGGTTGTTGCCTGATGTAGCAATAACATTCAGATTATCATTTCTAAAATATCACAATACACATATAGAGTGGGTTCACCCGTAATGGTCAAGATTGGTCAAGAAATGTCTATTTTTTAGGCTACAAGATTTATATTTGAAAACTTACCACTGGAATGACTGCCCCAATAATCAAGCCAGTCATTCCAATGTCAAATTTCCCCCAAAAATATCACTATCACTACTGTATAACAGTAGCTATGGCGCAAATTAAGAAAATTTTAATAAATTTGGTAAAAAGTTTGAAATGTAACTGAAATGTAACTGAAATGTAACTGAAAAGTAACTGAAATTTCAGTTACTTTTGCAATGTAACTGGTTACATTTCAGTTACTGTAACTAAAAAAATTCTTCAGTTACAAGTTACTTCACAATATATGAAGATCAGTGTATATTATACATATATTACATATACATTAACATAGCCAACAACAACACTAAATCTATGACAAATATGACTGGAAATGACTGGAGTTGAAGGGAATTTATCAAGTCCGCTCGATTCAAATTTAATATATTTATCAATTCTAATTCTGGTGTTTTAAAATTTATCAATTCCAATTCCAGAGTCCTAAGATTTATCACTTCCCATTTCGGAATTGAATTGGAATTGATCATTCCAATCGGAATTGACCCCAAACCTGTTTTCTACAAAAGAATTGCAAATTCAGTTCTTGAAATTCGAACAATTTTGACACAGCACTAAAATGCGCTGGCAGAACTGGTTCACCACGGCACTATTACAATACAGCATTTTTTTTTCAAATGTCATTAATTATAATCTTTGTTATACTTTTGATAAATTGTATAACCTCACTTTAACAATCCTTGAGGCGTGATCAATAAGTGATAGCTTTCCTGTACCTCACTCTCTGGACAAACAGATGAGAAAGCTGCTGTATATTTTGAAATTAATACGACTGGAAGACATTCCTGCCATAGGCAGCAATGATTTCCAGCAAAATTAATTTCACAATTCTCAACAGAATATGCTACATGTATACATTTATGGCAGGAGAGATTTTAATATGCATGGAAAATAAAATCCAGGGTTTATACTTCTTGGCCGCCTATGACACCAGGATTCGATGGGTGTGGTTTACAGATTCCCTCAATATTTTGAATAAATCCCCAAAATGGACATACACTGACATAATCATATCAATGGTTAGTTGTAGCCTATCGCTGTATCAAATAATAAATAATTTTGAATCTTATCAGTTTCTGAGTAGAGTTGAATATTTTAACATGATGGTTCAGCTTTAAGTTGAATTACTCTTTTATAATTTTCAAATTATACTAGAATGAAAAGCATTAATTACTTTTGACCCTCGAGCTGTCCTCGGCAACAACTAAAATTTCTTACGTTTAACGTTATCTATATAACCTTTTTCTTAAAAGAAATCGGTGATAAATGACAACCGCTCTTTTATTCTCAGCTTGTACATCAGAAACTCAGCGCATATGCGATCCGACATAATCACATTTACTAAAAAGTAACTTCTGCGGAGATCAGCCACCTGCAAATACAAACAACAATGGCGGGCCCACCTCATCGCTCCCAAACCGGGTGGCCAAAAACGTCATCACAATATCACAAAATAGCGTCAGTACCAAGTAGTCCGAAGATCACGGTAGAAAGACTGATAAACTTGTAAGCGCTTGATAACGTTTATATTAGTGCACTATCAATAGTTAATATTGCATAAAATAGCATGTGTTGTATCGACACCAGTTTTCGTAACACTAATAGTTTAGTTTCAAAACGCAGGCATACGCTGCCTTTATTTTCTGCTCTATCTCCATTTCTATAGCACATCTGTGCCCTCAAATTTGTTTGCCTAACTATGTTATATACATACACGTTATTTACATACAAGTTATATACATATCTATAACTATGTACCATGTGCATGTAATGTTAAGTATTTATACTATGGGTACTGAAGTTCGTGAATCTAAGCAAGTAATGCACTCGTGACAACCAAAGCAGGTGGTAACTTTGGATTTAAAAAATTGCTCATTTTAGGTGCTAAATAAGCGCAAGTAAGTAATCTAAGAAAGTGAATTAAGGAAGCTTGCAATTTTTATCACTACCATCAGTAATTGTATGAAAAGTTTCTTGTTTTGACCGTATTTTGCTCAAAACTTTGTCAAAAGCTTCAGAACTGTCAATCAAAATGTAGCTACTGTGTAGATGTGTTCCATGCAACGTTACATCACAGAACGAGAGCGATAAAAACAAATTCACAAATTTCAGTAATCACGAATTTAAGCAACTCGACCATACACATTACTAATTTATACAATTGTATATATTGTAGATTGGCGCGATTCCGCGCTCAGCTCCTATATAAACTATACACTACAAATTATCCAATCCTGATGTATAAGCTTATAGGTTTGAGCGGTTCCGCACCCAACCCCTACGTAAACAGTGGACTGACCTATTTATCTTTTTAAATTGTATAAATTACAGGTTGGCGCGGTTCCGCACACAACTCCTATTACCTATACTATACACGCTTACATTCCTTTAACTTTGTTTAATGTGTTTAAACTTAGTTTACTGTATCTGTACTCATACTAGGCAAAATCCTAATGGTCATCACGCCTAGTTGCGGGCCTTGTAAACATGGTTGGGTTTCGCAGTCCGCAAGATTAAAATTGTCCATTGATCCATTTAAAAACTGTATGTACACTAACTTAGGTCGTTAATGATTTCGTTCCTATGTTCTGAACCCACAAGCAAAAACAAGCAAAATATTTTTTTGCTTTTCGATTTATCATCATCATAATCAGGTGCGACGTTTGAGGCCTTTTGCCGATCTTGACGAATCAACAATCTCAATTTGTTAGCCTATTGTCTAGTATTGCACATGAAATTGTACTAGACTGCTTTGCAATTCTTATTGACGAGATGGATCTGTTTTAGGTTCTTAATAGGCTTGCACAATTTTTGCTTTGAAACATCGTGATTGATTTTATAAAAAAGATCGCGATTTTCGATTAAATCGTAGGTCCAAATTCCCAAAAGTATACACTGAAGTTGAAATGATACAAAAATAGCACGAAATTAGAACACATTTCGATGCGATGTATTCTTACCATCCTAGGTCTATGCTTAATGTATACCTTATATCCATCATCGCGGGAGTGAAATTATTAATTGGGACCGCCTAAATATTGCATATAGTTTAATAAACATTATTTATTTCATCAAAATTTGAGATAAAATGTCGCAGAGGAAAAAATTAATTACATGATGTATCAACTTCGGCTTATAGCCTCCCTTTGTAGGACGAGTTTAGGTCATTATCGGAGCAACGCAAAGATGCTAATATTAGTACCCGGGGAAATACTGCGCAATCCACATACATAGGACGGTAGCTTTGAGTCGGTACGAGTGTAGTGGCGTAAACTCATCCTATAGTGCAGTTTATAGTTGCTTTCAGAATGTACGAGTTACATTTAAGAGTAATCAACAGAATGCACAGTTCAAAATCAAGCAATCTGGAATGCTGTTGCGTTATTTTCTTTAATTTGACATGACAACTGAATCAAAAAGGAAAAATTATTACACTGCCTGAAATTGCTAACTCTAGAATTAAAAAGAATCATGTTCACTGATTATTGCCTAACACTGCAACTAAGTATATACTTGGCATTTCACGACAGACTCAGGGTCTGCAGCGAAAGAAAGAAAATTCTATGGCGATTCGACGGAGCTGGCTTTCTCAATGGCAAATGTGTTACCTCGCTATTGTTAGCTTGTTTATTGTAGCGCTTTGCGTTTTGATCAGAGTTGCCCTTATGCATCCTTTTGCGCGTATATACGCATACAAATGGCAGAGGGACGCATAAAAATGAACCCTCTGCGTCCCCGAGGACGCACGAGGGACGCAGTGAAAAAGTGTAATGGAAACTGGTAACTTTGCGTGCGCTTAATTATCGATTATATTATCGTGTGTGTATATTTATTTGTGCATGTTTTAATTTTATGGTCTTCTACACTATATAAACACAATAGCATCACTTGGAGTGAAAAGAAATATGTTAGGCAGCCCGAATAACGAGATTAAATGACGCCTCGATCTAAATCATATCCCCGCTCCCTGTGATGTCACACCGGGAACGGCGCTGTGAGCTGTGTCAATATTTCACTGTCTGTAGTACAAAGGTGACCTATTTTTAAAACGTTCGTTTAACACGAGAGGCTTCACAACCATAACATAAATTATGTCCGGTTGAAGCTAAGTCTTCAAGAAATAAGAAATCATGATTTAAAAAAAATTCTATCATGATATTTACTCATTTTTAATGGTTTCATGGATAGCCATATTCGCATAATAATAGGCCTATAACAACGGTAAAGCATCGCATCTAAAAAGATATGTATAAGCTCCAGAATGCAGCTACAACTTTTTCTGAAGATTACAAATGTACAATAAGTGTGTGTCTTATGTGAAATTTCTCATGATTAGAATCAATGTAATTGTTTATCTATAAGCTTTTGGCGATGTATTTGAAATGACAGAATGTTCAGAGATCGCTGGCGTATCGTCTTTACTTACAGTGCAGCTCATAAATAACTATATGTTTCCAACACAAAAACACAAGCTTGTTAGTTAGAACCATATGAACACGATACAAGAACCTGGCTGTTGAATATTTTTTAGCATAATTTGGGTTGAAATCCAACCCAATTATGTTCAAAATATTCAAAGGTATGTGTTATTTAAGTTGTACTATATGCGTGCGGACGGCAGTGAAAGCCTCATCGGGCAACTTGATCGATGCCTAAATTGTAAATAAACTGTGTAGGCCTACTCTGGATGACTATGCGCAAATAGATTAGTTTAAATTTGATTTATATTTTCCCAGCATTTTAGTTAATCTTAAACACATAACTATAGTAACTGCTATTTTGCAATCATAAATTTATTCATAAGTCTGCACAATGGTAAATTGCGATAGTAAATGCACTGAGCTGTGTAGGCCTACTGTCATTTAAAAAGTTGTACATTTGTGTACATACATGTGCCTATCATCTATAATGGAAAATCTCTGCGGTCAATCCACAGGCCTTTGAATTTTCGTCCATCCATATCACTACCAGATATCCCCCTACTACATGATGTATATATATACTTACTATATATAATATACACTATATATAGTAGGTATATATACATCATGTTGTAGGGGGGATATGTGGTAGTGATATGGATGGACAAAAATTCCAAGGCCTGTGGTCAATCCAGAAAGCTAAGAGTAAGATATATATGCATTTGTAGAATTGTATTCGAAGAAGTGTGTGTGTGGGTTTGATTAAATATAGCCTCACGTACACGAAATCCGATGTTACTGTCACCTCTAACCGTGACCATGAGAACTATCCTTTAAGTTTAATCAACAAAAATATCATCAACTTTGCTATTACTGAATCTTTGTACACCTTTAACAATGTAGTGTTCCTGTGTGAACAATGAATTGTCAAAGAACAGGTGCTTAGGTTCCTAATATGTGCAGCAGTAGAGCGCCTAGCTATGCTCTCTAGACTATAAGAATTGGTGTCTTCCCGGTGTGACGTCACAAGTTTAGCGGGAGAGCTAAAAACGTTTGGTTGTCAAGGAGGTTGCTATGTGCTTATCTCAGCTTTGGCTGGAGCAATTACAAAGCATTTTGTTCTTCTAGTAAAAGAGAATCTATATTATGATTATCAAGTTAATCAGAGCGATCAGGTATCTAGTCCTCACAACATCTTTAAAAAATATACTTAATGTATTGTGTTCAATAAAAACGAACTTACTGCGTTGTTTACAGGGTTAAAGTATGAAATAAACTTGGTAATATTAAAAGAATAACAAGATATTTAGCCGATAAAGGATTATTATTATTTTGAATCTAGCGGTAAAGTTACCAATTTTCGTTCGTCTGAAAAATATGTTTTGCAATATTTCTAAACTCTGATTGCGTGTTATCTACATGTATAAGGCTTTTTTGGCTCATATTTTGTCAAATTTTCCCATGCGTGTTATCTATTAGTGCGCAACATATTTGCGAAAGTAACAATTTTAGGGATTGGATTTAAATTTGTTCTTGAACACCTTGTCCAAATAGAAGCCGCGGCTCTAAGCCTTAAATTTGTTCAAAATCTTTTTTAATTAAAAAGAAAATGTCAATTTGCAGACCAAGTGAAGACTATTTTATAAAAAAATGTTCAACAATAGTCTTCTCTTGGTCTGCAAATGGACATCTCTCAAGACCACGCGTGACAGAAGCCGGCTTTGGCTGATATGAGTGTTAAAGGGTTAATAGACAATTTTTGGGGGTCGAAATCTTTACTAGAAATGGTCATATTGCTTCTTACCATTTTGACTGATTTCAACCATGTTAGGCTGAAAGGATACTACATGTATGATCATAGGCTCTAGAACTTCCATTCAGAATTTTTATTCATCAATTTTTTATGTGAAAACCTCAGATTTTATTAAAAATGTACCGGATATTCTCACATGTTGACCCTTTGCCCTAGATAAAGTGAATTCCATATGATTCACTATATGCTGTTGAACATTTTGAAACAAATTTAACTGTCTTTGACCTAGCTATTGATTCTTGGAGGTCATGGAATTTCTTAATTTTAGTCATGGAAAGTCATGGAAAAGTCATGGAATTTCAAATACTGAAAGGTGTACAAACTCTGTGTTTAAGACTATGATTTGTTGTATGTTTTCTTGCACAACTCAAAGTTGTTAATGCCCATAAATTAGATTCAACCGCCAAAAGTAATTGTAAACACAATCCCCAGATCATCCTTAGTATTCCATTTGATCTAATTTATATAAATAATGAGTTTACAAGTCCGATGTCAGTTGCCTTGTTTGGCCTACAAATTGCAAAAATACCCGCCATGTTTCTGTCTGTTGTGCTAAACGTCAGTGTGACGTATTTGATTGGGTAACAGCGGAATTTCCCTCTAGAGGAACTCACGCTTGAGAAATCCAATACAACTGATCAAGCGTATACAAACGTGTCTGGGCGTCGTAACCCTTTCACAGCTCAGAACATTGGACAGATCACAAAGTTGTTATCACTAATATGCTGAATATTTTGAAATTAATTTGCGCATGCCTACTTGCCTAAAGCACGACTTACAGGCAAAATATTTTTTTCTATTTACTTATCAAAATATCTAAATGGATGAAGGAATATATGGAAGATATTGTGATATCTTTTACATTTGAATGGCCATTTGACGGATTAGCGGCGATGTCTTTGTATTGCTGTTTGAATAACGGTATCAATACGCGCTATACGCTGTCTTTTATTTACTAATAGTCCAGTCAATCTAGGCCAAAAATATTTTAACCCGGAACAAATTGCAACAGAATTTTTTTACCTCGCCCAGTGTATAGGGGGCCATCATGTACAACATATCAAAAGTCCTCCAAAATTCCAATAGGGGAAAGGGTAAAATTTGCATAATTATTACCAGATTTGGGCCATTTCACCTGAAAAATCCATTTTTCTTTATTTCTTTAAAACCGGTATGTAATATATGTGTGACTGGATATTTTTGGACTTTTTTAGTAATAAATGAATACGATTGACATATTCTCTACAAATTAAATGTATTGTGTTATGGCACTTGCATGAATTTACCTAATACCATCATTGATATTGATACAATACATATTATATTTTATTATGTCACGGTATTGTGTGTTTCTAAGCTAAGCTAAGATGAAATAGTATGGCATAGGTACCTGGTTTCTACTAATTTCATCTTGCATCAATTATCCAAGTCATCTTCCTCAATGAGCGTTATTGAATTCGAGCAACTGAGACCCTTACAGTCTTCGCAGGCGGATGTGCAGCTGAGCCCATGTTTTCTACAGGTGCATCTCTTTGATTCACAGCCAGTTTTGCAGCTGCATCTAAATGAATACAGTAAATCGTCAGGTGCTGCCAGCATGTCAGTCTTAACAGGCAGCATTTACAGTGGGACCCCTAAATCTGAGAGTGTGGGGTCCTTGGGACCCGCAAAAATCAGATGTGGGCAACACTGGTTGTGATTAGTAATTATTCGACACGTGCATGGCACGGCGGGATACAAGCACAATGAACACAGGCGTGAATCTATTATATTGCACTCCTGTACTGATAAAATGCGATGGAAAAGTACACACTTGAGATTTTAAAAAAACCCATTTTTGACGATTTTTGGATTTGGCCTCAATTACATCGTAAAAGTCGCGATTTAAAAAATAAATCGAACTTCACGCTTAAATCGAAAAATCGCGCAGGCCTAGGTTCTTGTATTTTTTGCTGGTTTAAAATGTTTATTCTAAATTCGTCTTTCAGATTATTATTATATTATTCTTTACATTCTCATTTACATTCTCTACATTTTTACAACATTTGCATGGATATTAAGGCAGCCCACCGATCCAAAGAATCAGACGGGAACATGCATTGGTAAATTAGTTTCTATGGAGTTTACGGATCATCTTTAGTTGGAGAATTTCTCCTGGTTACTCACATTTATGGTTGTAACTAGACTATGGCAGTGGCCAACTTGTAAGCATATGCTTTATGGATGTATGTTGATCTCCGCCTTTGGTTATCTCCGTCCGGCCATTTCTGCCCAGGCGGAAAAGGCCATGCTTTGAGCAGAGGTAGCCAAATCTACGGGCGGAGATAAGCAAATATATTTACCGTATCTGCCTTCTATTTATTGGAATTGTACTTGTTAGTATCATACATAATATCTCTCAGAGAGGCATATTTGTGGGCTGGCATGACGAACCACCTCCCACCACAGCCACATTTTCGTCAGATCTCTTTTGTAATTACTTTCGGATGGTATTCAATGATTCGGTAGACCTATTCAGGATTCAATGGTAGTACACTTATGACAAATTTCCATTTGCGGGCCATGACAAGACTATATTATTTGAAACTTGTCCACCAGAATGACTGCATGGATAAAAAATTGAGTCAGTCATTCCAGTGGCAAATTTTCTAAAATATTTTTTATGTGTGTCCAAAGTGGTCTTGAAGAATGTCCATTGATAAGACTATTTTTGAAAAATTGGCCGCTGGAGTGACTGGCTCAAAAACCGAGCAAGTCATTCAAGGGTAAATTTTCGAAAAAAGCTCCCCCCCCCCCCCCACCCAAAAAGAATATTGAAAGCTGGATGCTCTCAGATGTGCGCTCATACAATTCCGGAGGTAAATATGGACCATTAACTGGCTGTTAAATTATTGTTTTACCAATATTTCCGTAGCTATGCGTGTGCCTGTATCAACGCTTTAAAACCGTTGTTGTCTCTGATCAAGTACATGTAGCCCATCTCTATATAATGTTACTTATGTTATATAATTGTATTTAACAGTACAGTGTATGTGTTATTTTGTTTTGGAAACGTGTTAAGTTATTTCTGAGCTGTTTTATAAAAGAAAAACTTAACATTGTTGCAGGCCGTCGCTGTCATCGTCGGAAAAATGATAGGGCCTACATAAGTACATATGTATCGTGCGAGATTAAAATATGACCGATGATTTCGGTTGTCAAATGTACAGTATTACATACATATGTGTTGGAGTTGTAATTTATATAATACTGTGACAACGCTCTCCCGTAACGATCCAAGTAGACATATAATATCCACCCTAGGAAATTTGGGCGGAGATCACCAAAAGGGTTGGGCAGAGATCACCAAAAGGGTTGGGCGGAAATGGCCATGTGGAGATAACCAAAGGCGGAGATTACGGTAAATCGCTTTATGGTGTAGTTATGTATCCATCCATCTCCTCACATGTGATTCCAGGTGAATTGGTAAAGTAGCGGCCACCTAGACGTTTACTCTCTCCATGTATTTGGTTCAGATAAACTGGAAGGATAAATATAACCTAACTATATACAACTGTAGCCATTTATTTTAGCACGACTGCGGGCATTTACATATTTACAGTTTCCCAGTACCCTAGCATTACTGTTCCTACGTATTGTCCAGTCGTCTTAGTTCTGACCATACGATGCGACCTGATGATCCAGACAAAGTCTTCATTCCTGTCCTCTTGCAAAATTTTGTTGTTTCTTTGTCTTCTGTCTTAACTGTCGTATCTGTTGGTGCTCCAACCTTGGGGGTGGGGGGTGGTTGCGTGGGCTGTCATGTCTGCGGCAATAAATACTTAGGAGGCTTGAACGTTGCTTTGTGTTGCGAATGCGGACCCAGATTGGCCTACTTTTCGCATTGTCTGGATTATACATGTAGGTTCCAATCCTACACACATTATTCAGTTCTGTTACAGTAGTTTGTAGCATATTTGTGCATAGATTCATTACTGCATCAGCGTCTGCATGTCTTCTGGCTTCTTTCTGATTTACAGGGCATGCAGGTTAGAAATAAATGAAAAGATCTAGTTGCCCACAGGGCACCCTATGATGCCATTTCATGCGTATTTAGGTTTCCCGCCACAGATTACGGTTGCCCATATATGTGAAGCTAAATAGTAAAGAAAATTAGAATCACTATTATGTTGTCCAGTAAATTCTGAAGAATGGCCACAATTACTCAGGAACTCCATTAGCACTCTGATGGCAATATTCTATCTTTTACAGTGTCAATATCAAAGAAACTGATCAATGTACATTTTCCAACAATTTTGCTGGAAGATGTTGGTGTCTACGACAGCACCACCATCTCCCACCAAATTTATAGAAAATGAACACCATCTTAATTTAATTTAAAAATTGAAAAATTTTGACACAAGCATGGTAAGGGTTAAGTACCCTGGTTACTCTTTCTAATATTAAATAAATGACTTAAAACGAAAAGAGTAAAGTTAGTAGGTATAAAAAACACGGCTCCTAGTATTAGTCGGAGTATTTATCATGGTTGCCCTGTGTATCATTGCCTGTATTCGACTGGACGAAAAGTTAGAGTAAATTGGCTCCATTGAGTATATTTTTTATTTGACTGGTATTTCCCGGAAAAAAAGAGAGCACGAAACAAGCCAAGCCCAAAACGTGTGGCATGTTTCGTGAAGTATGTCAAGTGATGCACAATTTTAAAATGCAGTACTTAGGAGCTGAATTCTACTATTATTCAGCATTCACTATGTCTGAAAACCGCTGAAATGTGGATTTTATTCTATACCGGTAGTAAAATTTAGGCAATTTAGTTGGTTTCTGCACTTTCCATACTGCTAGGTTTTTTTCATTCGACTGGTACGTTTGCGTAGAGCACATTTTGGCAACTTCGCGAGTAAAATTTACTCTACGGAAAAGTCCCAGTCGAATACAGTCATTAAGCATGTTAACGGCCAAAGTTTAGTTGCCCTTTTGAAAATTATGTTGCCCTGGGCAAATGGACATTTATATCCCTGGGGATATTAAAAATCATACATGAAGATCACGGGTAAGTGACGATCCAATTTGAAACCCATAGTTGTCACCAACAATAAAGACAAATAAATAAATAAAAAAGAAGTAAATAAATAAATCAGCAAATAAAACACCATGCCATACAAGGAGAAATCTAACCTCTGCACTGATTGCAATGACACAAACAAACCTCTGCACTGATTGCAATGACACAAACAAACCTCTGCACTGATTGCAATGACACAAACAAACCTCTGCGCTGATTGCAATGACACAAACACACCTCTGCACTGATTGCAATGACACAAACAAACCTCTGCACTGATTGCAATGACACAAACAAACCTCTGCACTGATTGCAATGACACAAACAAACCTCTGCACTGATTGCAATGACACAAACAAACCTCTGCACTGATTGCAATGACACAAACACACCTCTGCACTGATTGCAATGACACAAACAAACCTCTGCACTGATTGCAATGACACAAACAAACCTCTGCAGTGATTGCAATGACACAAACACACCTCTGCACTGATTGCAATGACACAAACAAACCTCTGCACTGATTGCAATGACACAAACAAACCTCTGCAGTGATTGCAATGACACAAACAAACCTCTGCACTGATTGCAATGACACAAACAAACCTCTGCACTGATTGCAATGACACAAACAAACCTCTGCACTGATTGCAATGACACAAACAAACCTCTGCACTGATTTCAATGACACAAACAAACCTATTTACAACTGCATTGACACAAACAAACCTATTTACAACTGCATTGACACAAACAAACCTATTTACAACTGCATTGACAGCAATCCACGATGTGATCCATATAAAGAAAAACGCTGGCCAACTAAAGCATTAACCATTTAACCCGCATATCAGCCAAAAACACAGGGATATTCACTACTATTGATTTTATGAATGAAATTCCTGTAAATCGTAGTATTTGATATCACGTGACTTTTTGGGTTAGACTCATCATTTTGTTTTACGGGGTATGTTCGTATATCTGCCAGACTACTTGAGTGTTGACTTAAGTAGATTTTCATGCATTATATTTTACTACGCTTTCGAAAATAGTGACCTAATAAGAGTGTTGAAAATCAGCATACTAGCATTTAGGTTGTTAATTTCACGCGACATCACATGAACCAGACTACGGTATTTATTTTATTTAATTTAACTACTATTTTGAGATGCGTAGCGTCAAAGTCGACAGTCGTACCTATTTACTGTTCTTATTTCGTAGCAATTTACGTCACTTGTCAAATCGCAATGTACTGTAGTTAATGAAAACAAGATATTTTCATATTTCAGATTATTCTATCATTCTAGTAGGGTTGGGCGGTTTGGCCTAAAAGAAAACGTGACGGTATCACTAATTAAACCGGTTTAACCGAAATACCGGTTTAAGGGGCTAGAATGATAGAAAATAATTTGAAATAGGAAAATATCATTTTTATTAGCTACAGTACATATATTTTGTGATTTGACAGCTGAGGTAAAGTGCCATGAAATTAGAACGGTAACTACGTACGACTGTTCACTTCGACACTATCCATCTCAAAATAGTCGATAAAATAAATAAAGTAAATAAAGTCTGGTTCATGTGATGTGAAATTAGTGCCCTATCTACATGTACTAAAATGTTGATTTTCAACACAGTTATTAGGTCACTATTTTCGAAAGCATAGTGAAATCTAACGCATGAAAATAGGAACCCGGATATGAGAGCAGGTTTAGGCCCCTGGTAGAGTAGCGCCGATACGGCTAGAGTTCGCATAACCACCTACAGATCTAGTCTAGTAAGTCACATGTTTGTATTCGAGTACTCAGTATTCAGTAACACACATGTGCTCTTCAATATACTGTCGTTCACGCGGCTGAATGTTGTTCAGCACGTAACGAAAAGGGTAGTCATTTCCCGGAAATCGCATCTCAAGAATTCTCACAAAAAGCTGTCTGTCTGACTATTTTTCGAGAGCATATGTGGCTGCCATAATAAAGAGATTATAATAATTTGACAACATGCATGTAAACGCAATGATTCGCGGGAATTTAAACTTAGCTCAACACTCCGTAGTCTGGCAGCTATACGAGGATGGCCCGGCCTGAAAATCACCACATTTCACGCAATGGCAATCTTAATGGACAGTTTTTCGGGTTTTTTTTAATTTTCTTATTGGTTTTTAAACCATTGCCCATAAAGAAATGTGAGACGGTGTGAAACCGGTATACCGCCCAGCCCTACTTTCTAGCCCCTAAACTGACATTTCGGTTAAACAGGTTTAAATAGTGATACCGCCACCGATTTTCCCTTGGGCCAAACCGCCCAGCCCTGGGATCCACCTTTATGCGTCCCAGGGAAGATTTTATGCATCTATACGCAAGGACGCAAATGAGGAACACTGCACGGTGACGTAATTAATTACGTAATATTGCATTTCTGTATGATAACTCAAGTTGTTATTACACCACAAAAACATCTTCAATCACTACTCTCGTATTACTACTACTACTACCGGAAACGGAACACACCAGAACCGGAAATTGAAAACAGATGCTTGGCCAGATCTAACAGACCCAGAAAATCATCTCCTACTGGAAGCAGATACACTACTAACGGAAACGGAACAAACCGGAACCGGAAATTGATAACAGATGCTTGGCCGGATCTAACAGACCCGGAAAATCATCTCTCCTACCGGAAGCAGATACACTACTACCGGAAACAGAAGTAGAAAAAACCGGAACCGGAAAATATAAGAAGAAAACAGCCAGATGAAAATGAGACTCCGAATGTCCAGCCAAGCCAAAACAATCACAGAGCTCATATCCAGATGCCCGGTCAAACCAGAAGACAATCCGGATTTAGAACCTGCTTACCCGGACAAGCCAGGAGCAATAACGGGAGTGGACATAGAGATCAAAGCTCTCTTAACATAACTGGCTTTACCTTGCATGGGATGAATTATCGGTAACTTCCGTCACCGACGTCACTGCATGAGGGTAATGCACCCCCTCAAGACTTATGTGATGTGGTCTTTAGACTGAGACGTACCAGAAGTCATATTACAGGCTTTTTCTGAAACCCTTAGCCTTAGCCTTAGTCTACGTAGGACGTAATTCTTGCCTGGTCGTGAAGGACGGGGGATTCCCCCATTTGCGAAAACGGACGCAAGAATTACGCCTATCGTCTTAATCAGACTAATCCTCTAAATAAACACGGAAATAGAGGATATCCGCTCATCTAGAGATTATGTAAAAACATACTTAATAAGAGATCTCGAAATATGGTAATCCGCCCATCTAGAGATTATGTAAAAACATACTTAATAAGAGATCTCGAAATATGGTAATCCGCTAAAGAAAACAAAACCTCTATACAAGAGACAAAGTAACGGATTTGAAAATCTCACTGAAAGACCAAGAATTTCACGAAGTTTTGCAAGATATTTTTATGTAGGCACTAATAGAATTAATAAGCGAGTACTAAGGGGATTTATTTTATAGCATAGTTTGATTGATGATAGTAAAATACGCATGGATTGTTATACCTCGAAAACGGGAGTATTTGACACAAAAACCGGTAACTCATAAACCAAAGTTAAAAAAACCCAAAATGGCACGAAGTATACAATCGACATATTAGGGAGAATAGAGTTTATTATAGACATGATTCCTGTATCAGAAACTCTTAAATATGTAGCTGAACTTCAGCGCAAAGCTATAAAAACTTAAGCTGGATAGCAGGCCGACTGTCCTGCTTGCAGAATATTTGAAAAGTGAATCTGTTTCCTATTTGGGATCTGTTACGCATGCGCGGGTGCGCTTAGTGACAGGCATCACCAAGGAGTGAGTACAGACTGGTGCCAGTCTATACTAAGGCTTATGCTGGGGTTACCTTACCAGTAGCCTGGTTAAGGGTATGCATGGTGATGATAAAGGCATAAGGGAGTATGTAAGCGAGCATAAAAATCTTATTCTGATAGCTAAATGCAGATATTTGATTTAGCAAGTAGTGATTGAACGGTAATTTTGTATGTTTTTATAGTGGTTAATAAAACTACCAACGCACTAAAGGGGGGTCTGTTGGGGGTTCTATTGAAGGGATCGTTTTAATTCTGGCGTGGGAGCTTGCCCTTGGTGGTCCGAAGAACCCTATCGATTTTTGCGCCAGACAGTTGAAGTTTGCGGTCACAGTGACCAATCTTGGGTGGGCAGTCGTGCTTGACTGAATGGGGGTGGGGGGGGGTGCATACTTTAGCAATCTCTGATTGTTGTTCTTGTTACTACTTACTTTGATACAGTATTTACAGCTAACGACGTGTTTAGAAAACAGAAACATGTTTAGTTTAATAGTACAATTTTGAACATGAGGTAAAAATGTTCTGTTGAATAATTAGGACGTAATTTGATGGGAAGCCATTACTGCCTTGGGCAGCAATGTCTTCAAATCAAATTAAGCCAAAAATATTCAACAGTAGGTTTACTTTGTTTTGGAAACATGTTAAGTTATTTCTGAGATGTACTTTCATGTGACTAGTCTTGAACAAACATATTTATACATGTACAGTAGTATATACATGTAGTACCCGAATTGTCAAATTTCACACCTTTCCTCTACGTGTAAGATCTGTCTTAATTCTTGCCTGTATGCTTTGTTTCAGATACCCACTAACTAACTACACATTTGGCACAAAAGAACCGTTGTATGAAAAGGACAGCTCCGTGCCGGCAAGATTCCAGCGTATGAAGGCAGATTTTGAGAAGATTGGCATGCGGAGATCTGTAGAAGGGGTGTTGATTGTTCATGAGCACAGATTACCTCATGTTTTACTTTTGCAGTTAGGAACAACGTTCTTTAAGCTGTGAGTATCATAGTTACGTGGCTCATTTCACCACAAATTGCCATCGAGATCTGCGGCCAACCATTTCCAAGTGTGACGAAATTTCAATCATGTATATACACATACATGTATGGAGATGATGGTTGCAAGTACATGTACCAATCCAATGACAGATTCTAATTAACCCTTTAACACTCATATCAGCCAAAAAACGCTTCTGCAGTGGTCTTGAGAAATGTCCATTTGCAGAGCAACAGAAGAATTTTTTTTATATTTACAACTGGAATGACTAGCTCGGTTATCGAGCCAGTCATTCCAGTTGTAAATTAAAAAAAATTATCTTCTGTTGCTCTGCAAATGGACTTTTTCTATGAGTGCCATGTCGTCTCAAATTCCATCAAACATGACTTCATAGGTCATTGGAATGTGGTAATGAACCATTGTACATATATATGAGGTATACATTGTATTTGTACCGTGATGCTGTGTATCCATCATTTCCATACATGTAGATGTTCAGATACATGTGGAATTTCATACACATTGGACATGGTCACCCAGGAAGATTTCTGTATTTTGTGTGGTTTGCCGTGGAATGAGCCACATGTAATAGGACTTTTATAAGGCTACCTGCATAGCAAAGGGTTTGGTATGTTGAGCTGCTCCTCCCATCTCTCCGTCCTGTGTACTTTTTGGAAGAACTTACAAGAAATCGGACAAGTAGGCAATTTGATACTTTGACAGCTAAATCTCAGAATATACAAGTGAAGGCAACCATACAGAGCAGCGCTTGAATAATTTAAAAGTAATTTGTCCAAAAGAGTTTTGGTCTTCGCTGTTTTAGGAAACAATAACTTCCATTCAAATTAAACTCATTTGGCTGCATATATATATTAGCTCACCTGTGTTATTCTGGTGCAGATCTATCATACAATGTATGCACATGTACATATACAAATGTATTACACATTACAAGTACATGGGGCCCGGTGTCGTTGCTGTTGCTCAGCTGTGAGATAAACAGCCTTTAATGAGTAAATGACAGCCAGAGAGAATTGTTTGCACCGTTTTAAACGAGGTGTCAGGAATTGAATAAGATATGAAGTACACTTGTCACGGTTTTCGAACAACCACTGGAACATGGGTGTGGACTCACCATGCATCAACAGCTTCTAGTAAATTTATTGAGCAATTACATGATTATGTACTGTATGCATGCCTTCAATGAACCTACTGAGATTGTGCGGAATTTTAGAGGTTACATTGCCAGTTTCTACATGTTCTGTAGGTAAATCTGCTAAAAAGCATTCGGGGACAGAGCGGGATGGGAGCAATTCAACAAACACACCAAGCTCTGTTACAATAGATGCATTCCGGCATGTCATGACGGAGAGGAACGGGAGAAAATTAACTGTCTGACTGATGACTTTCTGCAGACTACCTCTTCAATGGGGATTAACTCTGGGTATGCTGAATATTTTGAAAACAATTTGACTGAAAGTTGTTGGTGGCTTAGCCACCAACAACTTTCAGTCAAATTGTTTTCAAAATATTCAGCAGGTCCAGAGTTATTGCCCATTGAAATTATTTTCTGGTGGCTTGAAGCAGTTAGGCAATTAATAGATGTATACCCACCCAGCCATCTATTAGAACACTCAAGACGGATGGCGATTGGGTATATTTAAATACCCACCCCTCTACGTCTTACTATACATGCATTCAGGGTGAAGGGAGAATATCCACCCACCATCTGACTAGTCGTCTATGCAGGTGTCTTTATAAAATTTCTCTTACATGTGCATGTAGCTATGAAACTTCCGATTTGAAGAATGACGGGGATTTAGGAAGCATCCTTTATCCAGTCTAGTACTTCAAGAACACTGGTATCTGCGTTCACCTTGTCATACCTTAGTACTTAATCACTTAATCGTACATGTAACAATGTTTTTTAAAACTAATCCCTAGATAACTGATGTTTCACTTTCTTAAATTACATTTCATTTCCAATTTAATACATGTAATTGTGCTTCATTTTGCTGGTAATGTGGCTACAAGCTGTTGCTATCTAAAACAGTGAAAGCTTTCAGCAACATTGTTTCCACAATTAACACCAGTCTTTATTTGACGCACTAACAATGGTGATATCTGTGTGATAAGGGTTAATCCATCAAACCTGGCCTCGGTACGGTGGTCTTGAGATGTCCATTTACAGGCCAAGACAATAATACCGTTTTCAAAAATTTACCACGAGATTAGCTACTCAATAAATGGGCCAGGGGTGCGTTCAAGAGCGCGAATATGTTCAGTTCGACGAACATTTTGTTCAGTCACATTGTAGGTTCGCCCATCGACATGCTACAATGTACATGTAGATGTCTACAGTACATGTATGGGTGAAGCTACCTGTACCATGTAATCAAACAATATGTTCAGCGAACTGAAAACATTCACGCTCCTGAACTAACCCCAGTTATTGCAGTGGTACATTTTCAAAAATATTTTTCTTATAGTTTGCAAATTTAGACATTTTTACGAAAGAATGTAAATGTTCCTGACTAGATATGTCCATTAAATGCTAAGAGACTTTTTATCTATTGTTTATCTGATCTTGTGCAGGATATATAAGCTTATGTTTGGAAGATTTAATGGTGCATATTCACACCAAAATGCTTGAAATTAAAATTGTTAAAATTCTATACTTTTAGAGGCTTACTAAATTGTTTACCCCAATGTAATGAAACAAAATAAATCTAACATATTATGGTTTCATTCGGTATAAATTAAAATGTTTGTTGTGAAGTTAAATTAAGGGCTTGTGTCTCTAATTCAATTTTATAACTTAATACGGTTCTAGTAGGAAATCATCATATGTTCAGATTAATTTCGCCTCATTACATCTATGCAGTGGACACAATTTAAGCCTCTAAAACTATAATTTTAATAGTTTTGCTTTGAGGTATTAAGGTGTGGATATGCATCTTTAATTGTATATTATAAACCGCACGCCCCATGCTGGATGTCAGACATCAAACTGTCATTAGCTCTCCAGGCTGCTCAGGCACGCAGTCATGTTTGTCATTAGCTTTCCAGGCTGATCAAGCCTGTAGTCATGTTGACCATTGTAGATCTATACTTTCAGTCCAGGAGGTGAGCTCAGACCAAATGAAGATCAAGTAGAAGGCCTAAAGAGATTGCTGACAGAGGTACATGTAACAATGTAACAGGATGACAGGAGAGTAGATGCATGCTGGGATAGAAACACTACAATACACATACTATACACATGACATTACAATGCAGTATAATATACAATAGACATGATAGTTACACTTATGAACAGGTGTGCACACACAGACAGTGATAAAACTCAACAATGCATACTCACACGCATGCAGTGGTTGAAAGACAACAATGCATACTTGCACACATGCAGTGGTTGAAAGACAACAATGCATACTCACACACATGTAGTGGTTGAAAGACAACAATGCATACTCGCACACATGCAGTGGTTGAAAGACAACAATGCATAGTCGCGCACATGCAGTGGTTGAAAGACAACAATGCATACTCGCACACATGCAGTGGTTGAAAGACAACAATGCATACTCACACACATGCAGTGGTTGAATGACAACAATGCATACTCACACACATGCAGTGGTTGAAAGACAACAATACATACTCACACACCTGCAGCGGTTGAAAGACAACAATGCATACTCACACACATGCAGCGGTTGAAAGACAACAATACATACTCATACACATGCAGCGGTTGAAAGACAACAATGCATACTCACACACATGCAGCGGTTGAATGACAACAATGCATACTCACACACATGCAGCGGTTGAAAGACAACAATGCATACTCACACACATGCAGCGGTTGAAAGACAACAATGCATACTCACACACATGCAGCGGTTGAAAGACAACAATACATACTCACACACATGCAGCGGTTGAAAGATAACAATGCATACTCACATACATGCAGCGGTTGAAAGACAACAATGCATACTCACACACATGGCAGCGGTTGAAAGACAACAATACATACTCACACACATGCAGTGGTTGAAAGACAACAATGCATACTCGCACACATGCAGTGGTTGAAAGACAACAATGCATACTGACACACATGCAGCGGTTGAATGACAACAATGCATACTCACACACATGCAGTGGTTGAAAGACAACCATGTATACTCACACACATGCAGTGGTTGAAAGACAACAATACATACTCACACATGCAGTGGTTTAAAGACAACAATGCATACTCACACACAAGCAGTGGTTGAAAGACAACAATACATACTCACACACATGCAGTGGTTGAAAGACAACAATGCATACTTGCACACATGCAGTGGTTGAAAGACAACAATGCATACTTGCACACATGCAGTGGTTGAAAGACAACAATGCATACTCACACACATGCAGCGGTTGAAAGACAACAATGCATACTCACACACATGCAGTGGTTGAAAGACAACAATGCATACTCACACACATGCAGTGGTTGAAAGACAACAATGCATACTCGCACACATGCAGCGGTTGAATGACAACAATGCATACTCACACACATGCAGCGGTTGAATGACAACAATGCATACTCACACACATGCAGTGGTTGAATGACAACAATACATACTCACACACATGCAACGGTTGAAAGACAACAATACATACTCACACACATGCAGCGGTTGAAAGACAACAATGCATACTCACACACATGCAGTGGTTGAAAGACAACAATACATACTCACACACATGCAGTGGTTGAAAGACAACAATGCATACTCGCACACATGCAGCGGTTGAAAGACAACAATGCATACTGACACACATGCAGCGGTTGAATGACAACAATGCATACTCACACACATGCAGCGGTTGAAAGACAACAATGCATACTCACACTCATGCAGCGGTTGAAAGACAATACATACACACACACATGCAACGGTTGAAAGACAACAATGCATACTCACATACATGCAGCGGTTGAAAGACAACAATGCCTACTGACACACATGGCAGCGGTCGGAAGACAACAATACATACTCACACACATGCAGTGGTTGAAAGACAACAATGCATACTCGCACACATGCAGTGGTTGAAAGACAACAATGCATACTGACACACATGCAGCGGTTGAATGACAACAATGCATACTCACACACATGCAGTGGTTGAAAGACAACAATGTATACTCACACACATGCAGTGGTTGAAAGACAACAATACATACTCACACACATGCAGCGGTTGAAAGACAACAATGCATACTCACACACATGCAGCGGTTGAATGACAACAATACATTCTCACACATGCAGCGGTTGAAAGACAACAATGCATACTCACACACATGCAGCGGTTGAAAGACAACAATGCCTACTGACACACATGCAGCGGTCGGAAGACAACAATATATACTCACACACATGCAGCGGTTGAAAGACAACAATGCATACTCGCACACATGCAGTGGTTGAAAGACAACAATGCATACTGACACACATGCAGCGGTTGAAAGACAACAATGCATACTCACACACATGCAGCGGTTGAAAGACAACAATGCATACTCACACACATGGCAGCGGTTGAAAGACAACAATACATACTCACACACATGCAGTGGTTGAAAGACAACAATGCATACTCACACACATGCAGCGGTTGAAAGACAACAATGCATACTCACACACATGCAGCAGCTGAAAGACAACAATACATACTCACACACATGGCAGCGGTTGAATGACAACAATACATTCTCACACACATGCAGCGGTTGAAAACATACTCACACACATGCAGCGGTTGAAAGACAAGAATGCATACTCACACACATGTAGTGGTTGAAAGACAACAATACAGGTAGGTGATGCCCCTCAAAATGCAGGTGAACAAACAAAATTGTCTAGAGTAAACAAAAAGCTGGTCAGGCATTTTCTATTCTACTATGCAGAATTGCTATGTGTATAGGCAAGATAAAAATGCAAAATGCCCAATTATTGTTTGGAAGTCTTCTAATTTTTTGCTGCCAAAAAGATATTTTTCTGCAATGTTTACATTTACATGTAGCTATTGGATGGTAGTTAAAAACAATGGCACTCTGTATGTTTGATCAAGGGTACATGTAGTTCCTTGTTCCCACTGCAGTATTAACCTCTGCAATTGGTCTCGATGCAATATTGCGCAGTATCATTATTTGTTGTACTTTTTCATTGTCTCCATGTTTAAAAAAATGTCGGGGATATTATAATCGCCTCAGTCTGTCTGTCCATGATCCATCCATCCATCACACTATCTCCTCCCATACTATTGGGTAGAATTAAACCAAATTTTGTATGTGGGTTGCCCATATGATTCCGCTTTGCAAGGCGATATTTAGATTTGGCTCCGTGTCCAGTGGTGCGTGGCAGGGGTCAAACGGTCAAATCAGTTGCAACGTGACACCTCTGAAATCGTTAGACGGAACTCAACCAAATTTGATATCTGAGTTACCCATATGATTGAGGAATGCAAGAGGCCATTTAGAGTTGGCTTCACCCGGGGTTGTTCGGCTGGGTGTCAAAAGGTCAAATTTTAACCATCGGAAGTTGATTGTAATGCCTCTCCTCCGAAACCATTGGACAGAATTCAACCAAATTTGGTCTGTGGGTTACCCATATCAATATGGAGAACATGAGCACATTTACATTTGTCCTCGCCCCCAGGGGTGGGTGTCAAAAGGTAAAAAAATTGGTTGTAATGCAACTCCTGACACTGTTGGACAGAATTCAACCAAATTTAGTATGTCAGTTTCCCATATCAATGTGGAGTTGGTGAGCACATTTACATTTGGTCCCACACCCAGGGGTTTGGAGATGGGGTTCATAAGGTCATGAAATTGTAATGCAACTTCTGAAATCATTAGGCGGAACTCAACCAAATTTGATATCTAAGTTACTCCTACATGTATGATTGCAGAGTGCAAGAGGCTATTTAGATTTGGCTCTGCCCCCAGGGGGTGGGCAGACTTTCTCTTGTTTCAAACAAATTTGGGTAGGAAGATTTTTTGGTGTTAGGCTCCTGAATGTTTATTCAGAATTTTGATTGGTCAATTTCTTTGATGAAAAGCTTAGATTTTATTAGCCCATTCTGGCTAAGTAAGCTTATGTCGTGGCGACAGTCCATCTGTCTGTCTGGCATCCATCCGTCAAGTTTTTATTTAAATGACTTCTGAAGAACTACTAGGCGATTTCAATTATATTTGGCAGGAAGTATCCTTAGGGCATAGGGATCCAAGTTTGTTCAAACGGAGCCGATCGGCCAATTTGGCTGGTAGCCCTCTTGGAATTTAGCCGATTTTTTTAGACGTCCAAAATCGCTTGGGAAATCGATTCAAAACTCATGTCAAAACATCATCTACATGTAGTTCAAGAGCTACGCTAAATTTGTTCAAGAGAACTTGATTGACCAAATAGTTCGGTGCCAATCGGTGGCCATCTTGGATGCCATTTCTCCGGAACCGCTGAAGAGATCAGGCTGAAATTTGGGAGATATAATTAGTGACTAGAAGGGCCATTAAAGTTTGTTCAAGGGAAGGTGATACATAAAAAAACTTGCCCACCGTGAACCAATCAAAATGTAGCGGGTTTGACAGCCTTTTAGATTTTTTATTTTATGGATTTTAAAGCTGAAATTGATTTTATATATTTTTGGGGTATGCTGATTTAAAATTTCTACTTTCAAAACTGTTGGATAAATGGTTTGGCGGCCATCTTGGATTAATTTCCCGCCAAAGTTCCCTTACTGTTAAAGCAATAGGAAATTTAAAATGTCTTCTCGAGAACCACTAATTTTAATTATATTTGTCAGGAACAATCCTTGGGCATAGAGGTTCATTTTTGTTCAAATGAAGCTGATCGACCAATTTTGGCGGGTTTTTAGAAATATACATGTATTTTAAAATCTCTGAAACCGCTTGGGCATGTTATGAATCGATTAAAAATTCATGAAATATGATCATGGGGAAGAGCTGAACCAAGTTTGTTCAAGGGACGTGATTGGCCAAATAGTTTGGGGGGGTCATCTCGGATGACCTAGTTTTTGTGGAAACGACTTCTCCAGAACCCAGAAACAGCTCAGGCCGAAATTTGGCAGATATAATTAGGGACTAAGCGCCATTAAAGTTTGTTCAAGGAAAGTTGATCCATCAAAAAAAGGCGACCGTGGTCCAATCAAAATGTAGCGTTTAGCATCCATATTGAATTTTTTTATTTGATGGATTTTTATGCCGTAATTGGTTTGATCTATGTTTTGGGGTATTCTGATTTCAAATTTACCACTTTCGAAACTGTCGGATAAACGGTTTGTCGACCATCTTGGTTCATTTTCCTGCCAAAAGCTCCCACGCTAAAGCAATGGGAAATTTAAAATGTCGAGAACCACACGACCAATTTCACGTATATTTGGCAGGAGCCATTCTTAGGGATCCATGTTAGTTTAAACAAAGCCGATCGGCCAATTTGGCCGGCGCCCATCTTGGATTTTGACTGATTTTTATAAAAGTCTACAAATCTTCTCCGAAACCGCTTGGGGGATTGATTTCAAACTCATGAAATATCAGTTCGGTTATGAGCTGAACCAAGTTTGTTCAAGGGAACTTCATTGACAAATAGCTTGGTGGCCATCTTAGATGACCTAGTTTTCGTGAAAACGACTTCTCCAGATCATCTGGTGTTTTCTGCAAATTTCTGGGAAAATCATAAAAAGACAACTTATTAACAACTGGGCCAACTTTAGTAAAACTTGGCTAAACCGTCTTTACAGAGGTCATCTCATTTTGTTCGTTTGTGGCAGTGTCCAATAATTGCAGTTGAACGATACAGGCCCCCCCTCTTAATTTTTAAATTTTTATTTAATTTTTAATTTTTAATAATAAAAGGCTTTGAATAATAGAGAAAGGTATTTCAAATGATTGTGGCACCCTCTGTGTCAATCAATGTTTTCTAGTATTAGCCAACCATGAGAATTATTCCAAAAAAACGAATTGGTATTTCCCTGCTCATGCATGCAGGGGCAGTTCTAAGCATGACAAGCAGGTATATGTACACACATACAGGCATAGAAATTCAACACCATATGCATGCACACGCACACACATGGCCGAAACACAACAATGCATGCACATGCCAGCTTTAAAACACAACTACCTAACGATATCGTAATACGGTCTATGGAATCTCGGTAGCTGCAGATGAAGATTGAAAAGTAGGTCACCCTGACCTTTTCTTATGAATGTTGTATCCATTAAGCCTACAACGCATTCACCAAAGATTGATTATGGTGTGTGAAAGGCTCTTGAAAGCCCGGAAGAAGCTTTTGTGACTGACTGATCAACTTATTAACTAATGGACATGGTGATTTATTGAGCTGCTACCTGCCCGACCACCTGTCTAACGCGACAAACAACAACTATTCGTGTGTACATTTAAACGAGCAATAATGCGTGCAATACTTGTGTCGTTCATGTTTGGACAAATTTTTAATTGTCACCATGACCATGATATTTCACCTTTTGACACCCAAATTTATCATAAATCTTCGGGACCCCCAGACAATCTTCCATCCAAGTGTGGTAAAAATCTCCAGTAGAACCAGAGTTATCTTAAGAAATTGTGTCTTTCAGACATAGGTTTCAAATTAATCATTATTAGCTCGACTTTACGAAGTAAAACGACCTACATGTATTGCGATACCCTGCACATTTAACTCAAGTTTTCTGTTTACATGTATATCAGGTTTGGGTGATCATACTGGGCCCAAACTTGGCCACATGCTTCGTTCTAATGATACGGCATCTCAGCGATAATCTTGGGGTCAAAGAGGTCAACGGTCAAGGTCACATTTTACATTAACATTTTCCGTTTAGCTCAACTTTTCTGATTATATCTCAGATTTGGTTACTCATACTAGGAGCCAAGCTTGGACACATGCCTCCGTATAATAACCTGACATCACACAATTACGTTGCGCTCAAAAGGTCAAAGGTCACTGTGACCTTAGTAAAAACATTGTTTTTTTCAACATTAACATTTTTGGTTTAGCTCAACTTTTCTGCTTTATATCTCTGGTTGGTTAATCATACTGGACCCAAACTTGGACACGTACGTGCTTATAATGACACGGCATCACACAATGATGTTTTGATCAAAAGGTCAAGGTCACTGACTGATACGTATGCCGACCATCTTATCCGTCATCCATTCCTCAACCTTTGTTTAATGAAAATTTTACTGAAAATTGTTAAAATGCTACTCATTAACCGCTCGGCAGATTGCAACCTACTTTGGCTGAAAGGACCTTAGGGGGATATGCTTAAGAAATTATATACTGAATTTTGATTGGTCAATTTTTTTGGTGAAACCTTAGATTTTATGAAAAGTTTTCTCGAAATTGTCTAAACGCTACTCATCATTAACCACTTAACAGATTTCAACGCTAGATGGAGGAATTCATTGCCTAGGAAACGTGTAGCGGTTTATTGAGCTGCTGCCTACAGCTAGACATGTAGCAGCGGTTTATTGAGCTGCTGCCTACAGCTAGAAATGTAGCAGCGGTTTATTGAGCTGCTGCCTACAGCTAGAAATGTAGCAGCGGTTTATTGAGCTGCTGCCTACAGCTAGAAATGTAGCAGCGGTTTATTGAGCTGCTGCCTACAGCTAGAAATGTAGCATATCAAAATTCTCATATTGATGCTCAGCAGGCATCTTGACATTTATGGAGTGATGTTTCGTGATTTTAGCAATCTATCATTATTATTATTATTATTATTATTATTATTATTATTATTATACATGTGAGGGTTCGAAGAACGCTATCAAGTTTTGTGGTCCAGATGTCAAGGTCACCATGAGCCCATAACTCGATTACAGAAATTATGTTGTTTCCAGATGATTCGAAGAATCCGATCGATTTTGGGGTCAAAAGGTCAGGTCGGGGTCACGGTGACTCAATTAGCGAAGTTATGTTTCCGGATGATAGCTCGAGTTCTACCATGTCTATTGAAGGGATCTTTACCAAACTTGGTTGGAAGGTTGCCCCTGACAGTCCGAAGAACCGTATTGATTTTGGGGTCAACTTCACCGTCAACGGTGAAGTTGACCCAGTTAAGGAAATTATATCAAGTGTCCTGATAATGACGCAAATGCTCCTGAAAAGATCCTTAACAAACCATGGGGTTAGGGGGGTGGTGGGAATGGTGGTTCATGATATGCTCGACACTGGGATTGATTGTCTTTCTTGTTTAAATTTAACGCAGACTCTGGGAAGACAAGATGGTGCTCCGATGGAATGGACGATAGAAGACACAATCGGTAACTGGTGGAGACCAAATTTTGAACCACCACAGGTTAGTGATATTGTTTGTAGTACGGCCCAGAAGTACAATATAAGGTGACAGCCAGGTAATTGTAAGTCACATAATACACATTTAGTGTTGTTTCTACCATAAACGTTTTTCTGCTTTAATATACAATGTATTTAAGGTCATGCATCCTTGCTGTTAAATACATTGTATGATAAAAATCTGTTCACAAGTATGAAAAGTGTGCTGTTTCACAATATAATAGCTTACCTAACCTTGATTGTCAAGTGAAATTATACTCACTGCGATGACTGTCCATCATCTGCCCCGCCATCATCCTTCTTTTAACCCGTACCAATCTGGTGTCAAAATTTTAAATCTTCAAATTAAATTAAAACATGAACTGATGTTAATTTTTGAACAAATTTGTTTAAAAATGTCCACCAGTTTCTTTGACACAATAAAAGATAGAATATTGGCATCGGAGTTTGTCAGGGTTAAACAACTTCTCAAGCGCCTCCAGGCAGATTTCAACTAGATTTTGCCGGAAGCATGTTTGGGTCTTAAATATACCAATTTGTTCAAAGAAAGTTAATTGATCAATTAAGCTCGGTGACCGGCTTGGATTCTACGCTATTTTAAAAAAGTGTCTACTGGTAAATATCTCGAAACCGCTTTACTGACTGATCATTTCAAACATATTGAGATTAGACTATACCGTAGGACATGAAAGATTTAGAATTGTTCAAAAGAAGCGGATTAGTACAATGGCTGAGTGAACAGGTTGATGACATCAATTTTCACGAAAATGATTTTCTCCAGATCCGCAGAGTGGATCGGTTTGAAACTACATCTAGGCAGATTTCATTGACAACTACGGGTGATTAACGTTTATTTAAATGAAATCAATATGTGAAAAACATGGCCTCCTTTCAGGGTCAAAATAAGGCCCTTTTACATGGGCAATGCAGGTAGTAAGAAATTAAGAAAATTATAAATTACATTTTACAAAATTTTTGCTTTGCCGGCACCGATCTGAACCAGCTTTGGCATATCGCTTAGTAATAAGAATTCGGAGGACAGGTTCGAATTCTGTCGATTTTTGTCAAATTTACCTGAAAAAATTCTGTTTTCGATAATAACTTGTTTGCCAGCACCGATCTGAACCAGCTTCGGCATAGTCTTAGTATTTTTAGTCATAAGAATTTGGAGGACAGGTTCGAATTCTGGCGATTTACGTCAGATTTACCCATAGTTATTGGCCCTTGAACATATGAAATTCAGACAATTATCTGTATCCAGAAAATAACATGTGTTAGATTCAACCGATTCAAATCGAATTCAGAATTTAGATCTAGCTTAATATTACCGAGGCGCATGTCAAGTTCGTGGTTCATTATTTTTAGTCAATATTTGGCAGAGTTTACCACCCTTTGAAATATTCACACTTCATTAATCTAGGCAATAACTCGTGCTAGACTAAACAGATTTGAACAAAATTCAGAATTTAAATTAATACTATTGAGACGGAGATTACATTCGTGTTTCGTTAGTTTCCGTCAATATTTGCCAAAGCTGTCGCACTTGAAAATATAAACTTCAATAATTTGACCGTTTCTGGAGGACAATAACTCGTGCTAGACGAAACGTGTTTCAGCCAAATTCAGAATTTGGTTTAATAGTATTAAGACGGAGGTCAAATTCCTGTTTTGTTAGTTTTCGTCTATTTGCCAGAGTTATCACCCATAAAAAATACAAACTTTGTTAATTTAACGTCATCCCCTTACAACAAACACTAATATAAACACATATGCCAGTTATACTGAGCAGGCGAGTGAATCACTCACATTCCTTACGTGTCATTTCAACAAATGGGGTAATCAAGGGGAATTTGTATTGCTTGCATTTCCTTGTTTTGATAAACATAAGCATGATTTGGGAAAGGCTTGTATAAAACATTTATTTTCAGCTGTTAATGTTCATAATTGTCTAATCTCAGAGTGTTGTGTGTTGAATTACAGCGAAAATTCTCCAGTTATATCGTCCAACACAAGATGCGCCAGCTCCAGAATATTCACGCAAAATTATGCTTAATCGGCCGAGAATTTCAGAAAATTTCAATCGCACCTTACATGCCTTATGTTGAATGTTTAGTTCACTTCCTGGTTTCCAGATGCTAGTGAACACCATGTGTTCAGAATTCATAATAGCCATCAATATCACAAGCACAAGTTTGCTCACAACGCCTTCAAATGCGTACATGTATCATACATTTTAATAAAACACTAATAGGTTACAGTTTCTGAATGCATGTACATGGAGCAATACATGTACCACCTGACAACGTAATCGCGAAGTACGAATGGAACGGAAAAAGATTACCCTTTCGCATTTATTTTGCGGATTTTATATATAGTAATTGGTCATATATGAATTAAATTTTATGCAACAGTAACATGTTTTTTTAAAAACAGATGTCTCCAAAACCTTTTTTTCCCATAAATATCCAGTTTTGAGATTATGGTAGCCGTTTTCATACCATCACGTCTACAAAACCGGTAATGGTTCTAATATAGCGCACAGCACAACTTACATCGGCGAAATTAACATGTCCTTGCTCAAATACTGATATTCCAGGTTTGCTGTCTCGTACTTGTACTTTGTACTTTGGGATCCTATGGCAAAAGCGTTTCGCAAAGATGTCAATTGGTCAGAAGGTTAGCGTTCAAGCTCCCTGACCCAAAGCCAGGTCGGCACAAATTGAAAATGTGCGCAACCCATATTTGGTTTATGCAAATTTATTTTAGTTAACACATTTGGGCTTGCGCAACCTTTTTACATATATTTATGTACAAAGTAAAGAAAAGTGTGTAACCCCAAAAAAGGGTTGCGCTAAAAATATTTGTGGGAATTAAAAAATGGGGTACGCAATTTGTGCAGGCCTGCAAAGCTAGTATTGTGATGAACTACAAATGTATGTGTATGGACACCTTGTGACATGCACGTGTAGCCCTCCACAGAGCTAGAGCTGGGCGATTTCCTGATAATTTTCGAATATCGTCAGTTATCAAAGTTGTATTTATGAATAAAATCAATATAAAACAGATCTGACTAGTCTGTCGCATTTATTTCAATACAGTACTGTGGTAACTGGAGTCAAATCAAACGGTTTATAATCATTTACTTAATCTTACTCTGTAATGGCCCATGTGCCTTATTACCGTTAAATCCTGTGTACCGTAATTTCTTGACTAAAGGCCGCCCTCGAATATAGGACGCTGTCCCAAATTTGACCAAAATCTGCGCAAAAAACTCTTATAATCAAGTATAAGACGCTGTTAAATTTAGAAAAAACGTACCTTTAAAAAATCGAAAATTGGTATAAAAAATAACCATCACTCAGCATTTTGTTTAATGCATGATTAAAATTATCATGGTGGAAGAGAAATTATTAAATAGGACCGCCTAAATATCGTGTATCTTCAATAAAGATTGTTTATTACATCAAAATCAATCTAATTTTGGCATAAAATGTCTCCTTGAAAACATACCAATCGCGTGATAGAAACAGATTGTAATGGCTCTTTTGCATTTGGAGGCGCTGTGTGATCTTATGCGCTAACAGGAGTTGGTTATCTGAATCACGTGATTTATACACGTATCTTTTCTCGACGCCATTTTATGTCAAATTCTGGATTAATTTTGGTGTGATAAGTGATATGTATTAAAGAATAAGCAATATTTAGGCGCCCCAATTTAATAATTTCACTTCCGCTTGGTGTTTTTTTAGTATACATTAAACATAGTCGTCAGGCGGCGCGAATTGTCTAGGGCAACATTTAGTTCAATTTCCGTGGTATAATCTGTGAATTTTTAAGAAAGATTTCGACCCAAAAATGTGCTGAAGGAATGTTCTCGATTATAGGACGCACCCCCCTTTCTAGTAGATGTATTTTGACACAAAAAACTGCATCCTTTAGTCGAATTTTTACGGTATATTGCGCTATCGTGCATAGTGCGTACCCCTAAATTTAACCAAAATCGGCCTGAAAAAAACGTTGTTTTCGTGTATAGTGCACAGTAAGATTGAGAGACGTTTGAACGAAAACTGGTAACAAAAAAATCAATAACTTACTGTGTGTCGAATAGGCTTTCCTTATAAAATCTTGTTTGTGGCGTGCGTTACTCTGTTGTTTAATCGTGGGAATATCATTCGCTTACACTTTTAGCAAATATTTTGTATTAAACTTTATTGAATGATATAAAAATACAAATATAATTTCCATCAGAACCGGTTAGAATCCGAATTTGATTTGAGCAGAGCTCATTAACATAAATGGTCGTTAGAAGTTTTGTGCGCTGATACTTGAGAATAAAATCGATTTTATTTTAAAAAACCTCAAATCCATTTTGGCTCACTCTAACAATGCCAGTAATTACTTTGATAACTATATCAAAGGCGAGCCCATGAGATTTTGTTCAATCATATACGCAGTAGATGAGTGGTTTCAAGACTCGGTTCATAGGCAGTGTAGTCAGGTGGTGGGGCGGGGTGGGTGGATTAACGCGGTCAGAAGTACAATAAACAAAGGTGATAGAGCTGGCTGCCTGCCGTTTACAAAATCGACTGATCAATTGTGGGCATTGTTTGAGTGGGGGTGGGGTTTATAGAATATATTATAGTATATCATCATCATAATTTTGTTAAAATATAGTGCTATAATCTAGTTTATTCCACGCATTGTTTATTAAATAAATTGAATTATCTTCAATTTGAAATGATTTTCTATTCTCATCCTTTCATTTCTACAGTTACTTTGTCATACGTTGATGGCTGTGACCTTTAACCGTAACCTGTCAATCATAATCATCCTGCCCGCCGATTGGGCAAAACATTGTGCCGTTTAGTACATATAAAACATTCCTTTCTATATCTATGTAAATGCTAGATCACCTTGAAAAACATCGGATCTATCATTATTTTTTTTAACACATTTATGTCCGTATCTGTGTAGTAATCTATGGATTCTAAACATCTCTATGTTCAACTTGGGAAGACAGGAGTAACCTCCCTCTATAGAAATAAATTAGAACAAATTACAGGAAATAATGGCGTTGTAAAAAAGTTAAATGATAGTTTATTTGATAATTTTACAACACTTTATGGTATTTAATAAAGGTATAACACAATATTTAGACAGTAGTAAGACATTTTAATGATCTAGTTGAGATAGTACCATTATAGAGATGTTAGAATGCGATCGTTATTCCCGATCCATAAAATCATATTTCAGCCCTGAATTTTGCGATTCTGATGAAAAATTCTGAGGAAAAAAATGTGACAAATATTTGTCCTTGTATATAGTGCGCAGTAGCTTTTTATAACATGTAATTTGAGCCAAAAAGTGCGCAATATACACAGAATTTAACGGTAATGCATATATATCTTTCATGCTATTGTAATCATTTCATGTTTTTATTCGATGTTTTATGGTAATAAATGCTGGCATATCCACAGATTATTTCTACATGTATTTCTGCGAAATATAAAATGTCAGCAATTTTGATAGATAAACTACATTTAGCATTGCTTTCTTTTTTCAAATTTGAAAATCCCTTAAGTACTCAATTCTGATGACTTCATTACTAAACTACTAGCTGTGAGTTCTCCGCGCATTGGTACAACTTCACCATTATAAGGGTACTAAATAAACCACCCTTTGCTGAGATTTTGAACTCGCCAATTAACGTAGGAGACTTGTCGACCATAGCTCTTTCATCTAGCAACCCGCCACCATAATAAGAGATTACTGCTCTCAGGGGTTGAGTATTTCTTCTCATTTCATTGGCTCCTCTTTACTTGGGTGGGTGGTTATTACACAACTGCACTAACTAACAGACTACGCAAAATATTCATTTGAAATTGTGATTTTCTTACGAATAACGGGCCAAAATTGTAAACTATTACTGCAGGAAAAGATATATTTAACACATTTTTAACCGCCGCCAGTCCTATGAGGTTAAGTAAAATAATTTTTTGGCTTCCACCAACAAATTGAAGGTCCGGATAAATAAATTGGAATATATATATATACACGCACGCACGCACGCACGCACGCACATTGTAGGCCTATTCATCATGAATGATTTTTGTCATCAAACCATGAAGCGAGGTTATTATTACTATTTATATATAAAGCCACAAATGTTACCTTTCAATGTTAACATCTGTCAACACTAATCACAACACCTACGTGTGCCCCCTATAATACACGTAGTTGCTTCGGAGCATTAGTCGTCCAGGAATCGACAATGGCAGGCACTGTTATGATGAATGCGTTAAATGTCGCCCCCAAAAATAAGACCAACTGATTATTTTGAAAATAATTTTAAGAAAGATTTTGGTATCTGTGACACCAACTTTCCATGAAATTACTTTTAAATTAATCAGTTTAAATTGGACAACTTGTTTCGACAGTACACATTTCATCTTTTGGGGTGAAATGTGACAATGTGTTATATTCACGCCTTTGCGGTAGACCTTTATGATCACACAGATGTCAAAGCATGGACAAGTTTTAATTGGCCTTGGGTGGTGGGGGGATGGAATAAAAGGCAAATTCCTTGTAAAAGCTAGAAAATTACGAACACAATTACTAGCCTGTTCCATAACTGGCCGTATCCTGGATATATGTAGCTGTCAAAGTGAGTCTTAACCGATCAGACAGCCAGATTTACTGGAAACACAGATTTAGGCCGTGTTAAACTGGCGAACTATAGGTAACTGTAGCTGATTATTTGCCAGCCGAAAATGGTGCGTTCGACTGTAAAATAATCAATCATCTATAGTTAACTATATTTGGCTAGTTGCATGTGACTGTAGACCTAATTCCGTTTTAGCCAATCAGAATTAAGCTTTAGGATTTCCCTTTTGCAAATGGCAAATGTCAGTTTCACAGCAAATTTGTTACCTAGTTGAATAAAATGGTTAGAACAGCATAAGTTTATGCTTGGTTAATATTCACACGGGAATCAGATCAATTTAATCCATGCTACTGGCCATCAGTATTTTTGTAGATAATCTGTTGGTGGTATGAGCCATGACCACTCTGAGGGTTGGGTTTTCATGGCAGTTATTACACGTGTTAAAATACCGTATCCTCAATATCGTTATCATCTTCTAAAAGCGAATATCGCCCAGCTCTACGCAGCGCACATACATTGTCACTGATTATACATTGTCACTGATCGTATATAATATTTGAATGTGTCTGTTGTATTCCAGTACCCTTATGTCCCAGCTCACATCACTAAACCCAAAGAACACAAGAGAATGTTCATGGTCCAACTACCTGAAAAAGGTAAGACACAGCGCTATATCACGCACGCACAATGACATGCATCGATGCACACACGCACACACACATGCCCTGACCCACACTGTGTTTCTCATGGCATCTAAGTTTTGGAGGTCCCAAGGATGCCACATGTAGAAATCTGGGTGTACCAACCTGAAATCTGGGGTTTCCAAACTGTACTTTGTGATTCCCATGCATTTTTTCTCCTCCCTGCTAGAAGTACACACATGTAAAGAGTATCATGGGCTCATAGCTATGAATTATAAGGGCCAAATGCTAGAGTTTGTGGGTGTGTTTGTGTAAGAACCTATAAAACTAATTAGTATTCAAAAGTCATGCAAAATTTTCCATGAGATGCACTGTCACAACTTTTGGGGACCCAAGTGGCAATTTGTGTTTATGTACCCTCAAAAGGTACTACATGTATGTGATAAAACCTGGACGCACGCACACGCCACTCTAACTAATGTGTGTATCTATCATTTCGCGATTGTGTATGTGTGTCTACCTGCTTATTCATACCAGCTTTCTCTGCAGCTAATTTTAATTATTTGCATGTGTCAGAAAAGTCTCTATTAACATATTAATGGTCAATCCCACTAAATCTGCCTGAGCAATGGTCATGAGGAATGTCCCTTTATAGGCCAAGAAATGTGAGAGAGACATGGACGCAGCTGCGCAGACATTGTATGGGCTCGATATATGCTTGTGTCAGTAGTCATGTCCAAACACTGGGATTTCCACAAAATGGGCATTGACATCTCACGAGCCTTCGACACAATTAAGCACTCAAAGATTCTAGATGTATTACACCAGGCCAGTTGCAATGAAAAGATGAACTACGACTAGTGAGACCACTGCTTGCAGACACCAAGCTGAGAGTATGAGTCAAGTCGGTGAAGTCTGCCGAGTTTGAGACATCAATCGGCTCCCGAGAATGAGATGGACTATCCCCTGTGCTTTTCAACGGCTTCCTTGCTGCGGCATTGAAATGTGTACGGAAAAAATTACACAAGACCAAGAAAAACCTGTGTCCAATGAATCGAAAACATATATTGTACCTATCGACAAAGTATGATACTAAAGAAAATGACAATCCACTTCGTGGGGGTGGGGGGGGGGGTTGGAGGTGTGTGTGTGTGGAACCATGGAGGAAAAGTAACATCCTGGTATCACTACTCTACAGTTCTGCTGCCATCGTTGCACTGCATCATAGGAAACAAAGCTTTCCAGTCATTTTTTGGAAACTGGATTCGTAGATCAAAGATGCCCTTGACAAAAAGGCTTAGTTGATTCTGACTTACTTTTTTTTTTACGGTTTCAATGAAATCTAATTCTCATTGTTATCTCCTTTAAGTGTGTTTAGGCTTGATTTGTTCCTGGTCTACTCACATTTCTACAAACTATTGTCGTACTAACATGGGCCCACTCACATAGCTCCACTGTACATGGATGCACTTGCAGGCCTTTGATGTCCTGCTATGTGACATGGTGGAATAAGCGGTTTCTGTCTGCCAATCAGATTTCCCTTACTTCTTATCGAGCAATTTCTTGGCGCAAGTTGACCGACACCAGCTCATTGTTTATATTTATGAAGTTTTGTGAACTTAGGGGTGACATCAAAAGCCTGCAAGCGCGGTACTCAATACAGGAGCGGAGCGAGAGGACGAGACCTGTGCAATAGAACGATGCCAAATCATCAAATATCTAAGGTGTACTCTATCTGTGTATGTCGACTGTAGATTCAAAGTACGGTAAAACATGTATTACGAGACCATCCAAGATAGAATCAATGCACAGTCTCTAGCTAGATGGTCTTCTAACCCTGTGATACTCAAACTGGCAAAAAGTGGCTTCTGCAGTGCTCTTAAGAAATGACCAAGAGAGGACTATTTTTGAAAATGTACCATTGGAATGCCTGGCTCGATAACCGAGCCAGTCATTCCAGCGGCTAATTTTCTTGAACAAATCTCCGGGACAAATAGTTATAGATGTTCATTGTGTTGCTTAATTCGATTTGGAAATTGAAGAAAGTGATCTCTTAAGTCAGGTAGGTTTGATTGTACGTCAAATTTCATCCCCGATGCGGTTTATCTAACTAATCAACTGTTGTCTCGTTTTTGCATGAATAAAACAGCGGCTGCTATGTATACATTATGTACCCTATTTATATCTCATCTCTTTCTGCCTGCATAATCTACCTGTAGTGGGATGAGGGTATTGCGAATCGGGTCTGTGTGTGCATCTGTTAGGCTTGCACAATTATTCGATTATTCGATTAGTCACGATTATTTGTTAAAATATGATCATGGACGATCACAAAACCAGATAATCGAATAATCGACGATTTTCAATCTCCAAGATAGCTGTTTTTCATGTGTAAAGTCGGCTTGCATTTTGTGGTGATATTAACCCAGGTGAATGTAAAAAATGGGTGTCCATACTACGATTTCCAGACTTGTGCTGTGATCCGCGTAAAAACCCCAGATCTGGATCAGATCACATTCTAGATCTATGGATATTTTGGAAACTTCTGATCAAATTTTGCGGAAAGTTTAGCACAAAAAAGTGTGACCGACCATACACTAGGATTCCACAGCTTTGGGTGTGATCTGTGATCCGAATAAATCCACAAAATCAAGAAAAACCAAAAACTTAGAATGTGACAAAAATGTGATGTGATGGTCAGATTGCTCTTGTTTATTGTTTTCATAGCACTATTTGTTTATAGGTAACATGTCTTTAGATTACCCCTTAGCTACATGTATGACTTTACAAGTCATGCCCAAATGAAATCTGCCATATTAGTGAGGCCAAATTAACATCCTACTGGCTGCTGTGAACACTAGTTAACTGATGTACAGTCAATTAAATACTCAGAGATGGATGCTGTGGCATTTTATGGCTATTCAGAGGTCTTATTGTGCTATTAAAACGAAAATGGCTCAAAATCAATCTTTCAGATTTCAAAATTGTCTGGGTTCTAGGGGCATTGATGTATCCCGGACCAGATATGTGGTGTACCCAAATGAGGTAAATCTATTTAAGTCCTGGGTGATTCTATGTATAATTTCTTGTTTCACAGCACTATTTGCCGTTCCCCGTAATTACAAACTAGTCGCCGCTCCATTATTTGAATTGTATGACAACTCTGCCGGGTATGGGCCGATCATCTCAAGTTTGCCACAAGCACTCAGCAGGTTCGTATATTAGATTTTATCTGCCTGTCTACATGTAGACTTTAATGATTTATGTTGTGCCGCTGTCTGTCTACATAATGTTTAGTGTTCCAGTGAGGCCCAGTCAGCTTTTCAAAGTCCAAGGAATTTTAATAACAACATTTGATCCCCATTTAAACATGCGAAAATTAAATCGATTCATGAACGTTCATTTGCAGGCCAAAAGAAGACTATCTTTTTTAGAATTTACCATTACATGTAGAAATGACTGGACATGTTATTGAGCCAGTCATTCCAGTAGTGAGTTTTAAAAAAATACCCTTCTCTTAGTCTGCAAATGGTCATTTCTCGAGAGAACTGGCTGACTTGACCAGTACAGTGTTAACCCTTGTATTGCTACATGTAGAACCAATGTATTAACCCCTAGGTAAGGAAAGCAGATTCATTTTGAAAATAATGTTGCTTGTTCTAGCGTACACCTCCAAATGTGACCCATGCTTAACCCTTTAATGATAAAATTTGGTCAAGAAAATCTAAATATTTGCTCATTGAATGAAGAGAGGACTATTTTTGAAAATTTGCCACTGGAATGACTGGCTCGTTTACCGAGCCAGCCATTCCAGTTGTAAATTTTCAAAAATAATAATTTCTTAGCCTGCAAATGGACATTCCTCAAGACCACTACAGAGGGCGGTTTTGACCGGCTTGACCATTGGTGGGTTAGCTCAGCTCCATGACAAGATACAGTACAGCTCAGAAATAACGTAACATGTTTCCACGGCAAAATAAAATGCACTGCTGAATATTATGAACAGAATTGGATTGCAAGTGTCTTGCGGCAGCAATGTCTTGCAATTCAATTATGTTCAAAATAGTCAACAGAACATTTCTTACATCATGTTCAAAATTGCACTAACTACGTTTGGAAACATGTAAACTTATTTCTGAGCTCTACTGTATGTTCTCTACTAGCTGGCTTGTCTACATAACTTTTTAAATAATTGTAAGAATAAGCATTGATCATAATTTATCCCGGCTGACTTGTCTGTCTGCCTCCAGCGTTAAAAATGCCACCCTTGTTATCTCTGGATAGATTGACACCAAACTGGGTAAAAGTTTCATATTGCCATCTAATATCTGTGTTGAGAAAATGGAGCCGAGTCAATCTGAAACTGCAGAGTTGTTGCCCTTGAATTTATTTGATACGGTTGCAAGGGAGGTAACTCTCAGCACCCTAGTAGCTTTTATCATTGTGTAAGAGTTGCGTCCCTTCATATTTAGTGGTACCACAATATGTTAAATTCTGTATTATTTTGAACTGTTTAGATATAATGTATTGAAATGCCCGTAATCCCATTTATAGAGAATGTATCTTCAAGAGTTTAACGCTTTAAGGGCCAAGATTGGTCAAGAATAGAGAAACTTCTTAGTGAATGTCCATTTGCAGTCCAAGAGACTATTTTGAAAATTTACCCCTGGAATAACTGAGTTATCGAGCCACTTACTCCACTGGTAAATTTTTAGCAACGGTCTCTTGGCCCGAAAATGTATATTTCTCAGCACTGGAGAGGCGAGTTTGACTAGCTTGAACATTAAACTATAAAGCCAACAACATGTCTGTAAACCTACTATATGGAATTGTGTCCATAAGATGCTTCCTCGTGGGTCTATGCTAGCAAATTAACCCGTAGCACACTTAACAGATCAAAACCAACCTCTCCACTAGTCTTGAGGACATCTACAAGGACATGTAAAGAGAAGACTATTTTTAAAGCTTATCAGTGGAATGGCAGGCTCCGATAATCAATCCAGTAATTTCCATGGTAAATTTTCAAAAAAATAGTTTGATTTTCTTGACCAAATTTAACCAGTAATGAGTTAATCAATTCTTTAGACACAAAAATGCAAATTATAAATTCCACAAATATTTAAAAATGCAAACACAAATTTAATAAATATTCTGTTGAATATTTTGAAACTAATTTGACTGGGCACTGTTGCTGCCATAGGCAGCAACAGCACCCAGTCAAATTAGTTACAAAATATTCAACAGCTTCCCTGTATAGTTTTCAGGAAACTGATAGCTAGGGCATTTGGGGATCGATCAGTCCCAACATGGCGAGGTGTGGGTGGAGCTTAGCTAGTGATGGGCGGGGCATAGCTAAAAATGGAAAGGTCAATTTAGGGACCTCTGGCGATTCATCCCTTATTCTGAATATGATTTTCTGCGGTTTTTGTCCTTCCCGCATGTAAGTCTTTGATGATTTTGCCAGCAAACTGTCTAAACACATTTAAGATCCGAGTTCTTTCCAATTGGATTGGATTGTTTCGTAAGGAAAATACTTCCCTAACTTGAAAAATTCTTATGGTCGCACGAGTTTCGAAAAGATCCATGAAATACATGTGTGTATTTAGTTTGCAGTAGTTATACACTAAGAGTCTAAGACTTATATTACAGCAAAAATATGAAGTTTCCAAATTTATTTATATATGAACGACAATGTCTCCTTTTAACTCTTAACACTCTGATCGTCAAAATTTTAACTTTTCAAATTAAATTAAAAGATGAACCGGTGTTCAATTTTCAACAAATTTGGTGGAAACCACAAGATCATCCACCCAAATTGTTGAAAAATATACACCAGTATCTTTGGCATTGACACATTACAAGATTAAATATTGTTGGAGTGGTATGGATTAGAAGCCGTTAAGTGTTTAGCTGCTGAGCCCTTGAGCATCTTGTTCTACGCTTAATCTATCTGTGGTATTTATTTGTAAAATCTTCGATAAACTTGCCAAATTATACACATATTCTGGGATGAAATGGCATGGGCAAAACAGGGCGACACCACTTTAAACTAATCGGGTAAGAAAATTACTTTTCAGATTTCAACAGTTTGTTGTTCTCTTTCTTCAAGACACATTAGAAAATAAATAATATTGTTTATAAGCCAGTGTTTACAGCCATTTCAAACATTGACTATGGTTACTGTACATGCAACACGTTTTTGATCTTATGTGTGTAACGTGGGCAGATTGCTTTCATGAATAACTCACCCCTGTCAAAAATATCCTACATCATATTGTACTCGCATACTTACAAATATCCTGCAAAGATACAGGTACACACTAGACATGTAGTCACCTATGTATAAGGCATGTTTCAAAATTGGTGTCCAATCAAGTTTAAATTTGTCCTTTCGATTCAGTTTCAAAATGGTCCCCTTTTGTTTTTTTATTTTCCCACTCAACTGATCCGAGTTTATTCAAACAAAGCTTATACAGACATGACAAAAGGGATTTGGGCAAAATTTTGCATATACAATTTTTTAGCTAAGTGTCAGTGAAGGTCCCATCCGAGTTTGTTCAATCTAAGTTGATACATTTAAAACATGTCCGGTAGCCACCAATCAAATCAGACAATTTCGGCGGTCATTTTAAACTTTTATTTATTGAATCTTGATAATGAAAATTGTTATCCAAATATGTTATTTGGGCCGCTAAATTTTAACTCGCCCCTTTCCAACATATCTGACAACTGTTTTGGCGGTGAAACTAATTTGACGGTGCTGTTTCCCAGTCAAATTAGTTTCAAAATATTATAGATACATGTGTGCCATTCATGACATATTTGATTGTGACATCAGCCTACCTGTGATGTAATTGATTATGACGTCATGTACTTGACTGACAGACTGGATTCTTTTATTCAGTTTGTCAGCATGTCCTCACCATGAATAAACGTGGCTCTTAATTCAAATTGATTGACATCTGAAACAAGTTGTTTTCGCTAACCATTGTGTCTACATTTTAGGCAAATATAGACGTTATTAACTAAAATCAAATTGAAAAAAGTGTGTATTGTGCAATTTTTAGCAATGTTTGGTTATTCATACTGGACCCAAACTTGGACACATACTTCCTTATAATGACATTGCATCACACAATGATATTGGTGTCAAAAGGTTAATAGTCAAGGTCACTGACTTTGGTAAAAAAAACTTTCCAGCTTTAACATTTTCCGTTTGGCTCAACTTTTCTGTTTATATCTCATGTCTAGTTAATCATACTGGACCCAAACTTGGAAACATGCCTCCTTATAATGGCACAGCATCACACAGTGATGTCAGGGTCAAAAGGTCAAGGTCACTTATGCATAGCATCAGTCGTCCACTCATCAACTTTTGTTTTAAAATGCTACTCCTCATTAACTATTTGGCAAATTTCAAGCTAAGTGGGCTGGAAGAACCCTATGGGGGTAGGCCTCAGATTTTCTTACAGAATTTTGATTAAAAGATTTTTATGTTGAAAATCTTGATTTCAGGAATAATTTACAGGAAATTGTCAAAATGCTACTCCTCATTAACCGCTTGGCGGATTTTAACCTAATCTGGCTGGAGGGACCCTAATGTTTTCGGCATCGGAACCTGCATACAGAATTTTGATTGGTCAAGTTTTTTGGTGAAAAGCTTTGATTTTATGACAAATTTACCGGAAATTGTCAAAACGCTACACTTCGTTAACCGCTTGGCGGAGTTCAACTTACTTACTCTGGAATGACCCTATTGGGCTAGGCTTCAGGATTTCTACACAGAATTTGAATTGGTCAATTTCTTGGGGTGAAAAATTTAGAGGAAATTTTCAAAACGCTGCTCATCATTAACCGCTTGACAGATTTCAACCCTAGGTGGCTGGACAGACCCTATCACGGTAGGCTCCAAAACATGTATTTAGTATTTTAATGGGTCCATTTTTTGTGTGAAAATTACCACTTGGTGGATTTTAACCAAATTTGGCTGGAATGATTCTATAGTGGTATGCTCTAGAACCTCTTCAGAATTTTGTTTGTTTGATTTTTGGTGGCCATTTGGATTTTTTGAAAATTTTTCAGAACTTTAAACTGTTAATCCTTAATTAGTCACCCGATTTCACCGAGACTTGGGTGGAATGATCCTATTCCTAGTACTCTTCAACATAGCAAATGAGAATTCTGATTGGTCACTTTCTTTGGTAACCATCCTGGATTTTTTTTTAAATTATCCATCATGTCTACCGGTATTTAAATGCAAATGGTTCCAATGCTAATGGTCCAGGTGAGCATTACAGGCCCTTGGGCCTCTTGTTGATAAGGGTATTGATAAGCCTTCTATACTTATTTTATGTTTGAAGTCAAGCTTCATAGTTCATTGCAAAGTCGTAAAGTTGAGCTTCATGGTTGCATTGCAACCACATTTCTGGTTTTACAGGTACGCTAAATTGATAGTGACAGTTTATATTGCCTTCTATTCCACATCTAGGGAAATCGGCACAGGATCGAGTGCACCTTAAAACTTTGGATGTTTTCAACAGTTTAATATTTTTTTTATTTAACCCTTTCACCATTGAATTCCTGATATCTCATTTTCACGGCAACCATACAGAGATGCGGCAATGGCTTCCAGTTAAATTAATTTCAAACTATTCAACAGAATAAGTTTTATATCGTAAAGAACGTGCTTTTTCCTGGATTTATCGTTGGAAGAGTTAAATCGACTTATCAAAGCATATAATATACATGTAACTAGACAGAGTAATTACACCTTGAGCCCAGGGGCACCGGAAGCAAATTTGAGGGGCGAAGGCAGGGTCCACAAAAGGGCACATTGTCTGGAGGAAGATATGAAATTACATTGTCTGGAGGAAGATATGAAATTGTTGTCGCCCCCATGCCCCCCCCACACCTCTCATAGAAGGGTGTTCAGGGGATACCCACCTACCTAACAACCACAAGAAAAGATATTGAAAGGTGCAGGCTCATGACTCGATTTCCTGTATTCTGAGTATCTTATCAAATATACATGTATCTTATGATTATGTATAAACTTATATATTCTTTTGGTCAATTGAACCATTGAACCTATTCCCAATTCAGAATGTGAGCGGGTGGGCGGGTTGTTGTGTCAGATCCACATGTTGAGGGTGCATGCATTCGTGCATGTGTCTGTACGGTGAACCTGCGCAGTTTGCCTTGAAAATATTTAACTGGATCTTAGTTCCTGATTATATTTGCAATCAGCGGATCTTAGAGAAAAATGTTTTTTGTGAAAACTATAGGTTATCCAAGACAAATCTACCAATCATGTTGAACATGTGAACAAGGGTTTTTTTGGCTCTTGCCTTAGATGAAGACCATAAAGTTTCTTGAGTTTCATGTCAACCAGTTTCACTGGTCTATAAATGTAATTCTTAAAATATTGCAAAATCCAAGATGGCCACCAACAAAATCGATCAAGCAGGGTTCCGAGACCAACCATGAATCTGACCCTATGGATCCTTCCTGCCCAGCAGTTCTTAAGGACTCGCTTAAAGAATACGATGGACAGGTGCTGGATGAATAGACATGAGGTAGCAACACAATTACGTCTAATTAGTAACAAACTATTCAACAACTAGTGTGTATGTAATAAGTAATTTAAATTATGATTTCGCAGCCTCTTACTTAGCCATATTGGTGTGTGGGTGTCAAAGGTACATTTGGCCCGGGATATTCAAAGGAGGGCTTCAAATGTCTGATTTTGTTTTCGTGTGGATGGAGGCATCATCTTTTATGGTTAGAACTCAAAGGGCTTGACGTGGCTAAACATGTGTATCACGACCGTACAAGTTGTTGTTAGGGGTGGGTGGTGGTGGGGTGGTGTGGGGGGGGGGGGGGGGAGCACATGCTCATATATATAGCACAGTATTAAAAAATTCAAGAGGTTGATATTTATTAATTAGAGATGTAGAAGATATAGGAGATGGCTCCTAAACGCATCTAATTTTTAAATTCCTCCGATAGAGCATGAGTACATAAATAGCGTTTGCATTGATGATTTGGCACAGCCTAGAATCACTCCCATATTACTTTATGGACTTGTGTTAATGTTAAAACAACCGAATTTTAATACAGCAGCTCAGTCTGCTCTGAATATTCTAAAAATCTTGTTTAAACTTCTAAAGTAAAGTTTATTCATTTTTTGCATAGAAACGGGTAAAGGGCACAACTGCCCCCTCTTCCCCCCTGCCCCTGCTTGAGCCATTTCACAGACATATATTCAGAGTTTAACCCTTTAACACTTGAATTTGTTCAAGAGAATTTCAATTTTCTCATAGAGAATGTCCATTTGCAGACCAAGAGAAGACTATTTTTGAGAATTTACCACTGGAATGACTGGCTCGGTTATCGAGCCAGTCATTCCAGTGATAAATTTACAAAAATAATCTCTTGGTCTGCAAATGGAGCCTTCCCAAGATGACTGCAGAAGCCGTTTTTGACTGATATGAGTGTTTAAAGGGTTACGCCTGAACCAAGAAGAATAGTGGTTGGGAGAATCTGCACTAATTACAAGGCAGAACTGAGAAGCATTGGAAGAAGTACAATGTAGTCTCCACGCAGGACACTCCTCAATCTGCGCTGCAGGCTCTTCTGGGAGCTAATGGCTGCCCTCGGGAGCTGAAGGATATGCTGTCATCCAGGGCCACACACATACAGTCATTCTACAATGGATACCTGCACACTGTGCAATTCCAGGCAACGCATCTGCTGATACTTTGGCAAAGCTAGGAGCACAACAGGAACAGCCAGAGGGAGGGAGGGAGAGATAGAGAGAGCTTGTTTTACCGTAATTCCGGGGACATTTTCACGTCTAGGCCCTACACTCTGGGGACATGCTTGGATTGTGGGGACAATGCCCTGGTCCCCACAATTACGGTAGCTCAAATGATCGGGATAAGCGTGAAACGTCCAAAAATGTATTTAGAATTTGTGTCCCCACAAGTCATGTTTTTCAATTTTTGTATGTTTTTTCATTTCTCTCACCTTCTCTCACATTGAAATGTCCCCACAAAATTATCTCACACTCATGTAAAAAGAATATTGCACGAGGCATACGAACACGTGATATGATAAACACTCACGTGAGCAGACTAGGCGGCGGTGTAATCTCCAATCCACATAATGCTGGTACTGCATGAACTGCCAATCAGAGAGTATGTCCCCACAGTGTTTCTCATATTTGCGGGGACTCTCTCACTAGGTCCCCGCTCTGTGTGGGCACCGTCCCCACAGTGTTCTCTCACTTTTTTTAGTTAATGTTAATAATCGCTATCCCTCTTAGAAGTATTTTTTATTTTGCCAACACACGCAGAAACACGAAGGAAATGAAAATCAAAAAATGAGAGAAAAGGTTATGTCCCCACAGAAACTACCAGAGATTTAACACTTGACAGAGCGTCTGTAAGAATGTTACGGGTAACACTTGTCAATGAGCAATGATGGAAGACACCACCCTTGAAATCACAAAAACTGACATGGTGTGTTTGTTTACATGTGTCATGTTTTTATTCAAAACAGCATTTCCTGTTTTGGTTATTTTTCATGAAGTTCAGAATCAGACAGATGATCAGATGAAATCTTATTTATTATCTTGTAATGAAAAGGCGAGAGAACTGTATTTTTTTAGTGTGCTTGGCGAGTAGTGTCCCTTGTGTTGTAGAGTAGAATTTACATGGCTAAAAGGGAGAGAACTCAACAATACTGAATATATTTTAATGGTTTGTGAATAGTAATGTCCCTTGTGTTGGTGAAGAAAAAAAACAATTTAATTTTACTTGAGCATCTTGTGAAGTTTAAAATTTTAAGATACTTATTTTAAATTATCTGGTACAAATTGAATGGTTTAATCAATGAACCCATCTTAGCGATTTCAACACTATAGACAGTTATTCTGGAAATCAGTGCAAACATTAAAAATAAGTTTCCATTTTTCCATTTAGTGAAAGGTCCAGGGAATTTTGGGAAAACGCCAATCAGGGAAGACTAAGCAAATTTGGCAGTGACCATGTAGGGAATGTCGTACTTTGTATGTGCACCACTCGTGTGTCATGTGTTTAATCTTAGTCAAACGGAGACAAACCGTAAATGGATTGCGTGTAGTTGTGATATGGGGATGATATCTCCAGAATGGTACATAGTTGAAATCATGTCCCCAAGGCAGCCATCTTGAACACTTTTGACCAATTGATTAAAAGGTTTGGTAAATTATTGATTACCATGTGGAGCATCCATGTAATAACCTGAACTATAAATCTGAATATATGGCAACCACATGTTTTATGAGTTATTATAATAATGGAAGAATCCAGTTTCTCTTTGGCATTTGGGCAATTAATTAACCCTTTAAGCCTCTAATTTGTTCAAGAAGATTTCTAATTTCTCGTATAATTGTCCATTTGCAGACCAAAATAAGACTGTTTTTGAAAATTTACCGCTGAAATGACTGGCTTGACTTGCGAGCGAGGCATTCCAGATGTAGATTTTCAAAAATAGTCTTCTTGGTCTGCAAAAAGACATTTATCAAGACCACTGCAGAGGGCATAGCAACTGCAGAAGGCATATTTTTCGCCGGCTTACGAGTTAATGCGTTAAACACTAGGTGAGCATTATATGGCGCTTACCTTCCTGGACCACTTAGCATCCTCAGACATGTCAGATATTTTGATAAAATCTCTGGCATATTGTAGTCCCCTGTCCATCTGTCTATCCAGCTATCTCTTACGAAGTGAATATTATTATAAGACTGCATTCAACCGAGCAATAGCTATCACCCCCATTCAGTATCCGCCCATCTGTCTATCCAGCTATCTCTTACGAAGTGAATATTATTATAAGACTGCATTCAACCGAGCAATAGCTATCACCCCCATTCAGTATCCGCCCATCTGTCTATCCAGCTATCTCTTACGAAGTGAATATTATTATAAGACTGCATTCAACCGAGCAATAGCTATCACCGCCATTCAGTATCCGCCCATCTGTCTATCCAGCTATCTCTTACGAAGTGAATATTATTATAAGACTGCATTCAACCGAGCAATAGCTATCACCCCCATTCAGTATCCGCCCATCTGTCTATCCAGCTATCTCTTACGAAGTGAATATTATTATAAGACTGCATTCAGCTGAGCAATAGCTATCACCGCCATTCAGCATCCATCTGCCCATCTGTCTATCCAGCTATCTCTTGTGAAGTGAATATTATTATAAGACTATTCAGCTGAGCAATAGCTATCACCCCCATTCGGTATCCGCCAATCTGTCTATCCAGCTATCTCTTACGAAGTGAATATTATTATAAGACTACATTGAGCTGTGCAGTTGCGATCACCCATCCAGTGCTCGGCCAGCTGTCTGTCAGTCTGCCCGTATGTCCGTCGTAAACAATGGTTAAGACAGACAAACAATAAATGCTGCAATTTTTTAGAACTCGTTTTTAATGCACCCAGAAAAATAGTTTACAAAACTTGTTACTGCACTAGTTGTTGGATAGACTGGCGTGATAATGAAGCCTTCAGTCATAACTACATGTAGTGCTAAGTTTTAAAAAGCTATGATTTTTGTAATATCAATAAGAAAACTTCTATTTTGTTGATTGATTCGGACCATTAGCGCATTAGTAATCAGATTTGGTCAAGAAAACTGAAACTTTCTCGCAGAAAATGTCAATTAGCAGCTCAAGTGAAGACAATTTTTGAAAATTTACCACTGGAATGACTGGCTCGATTATCGAATTAAAAAAAATAGTCTCGTTTCCGAATAAGTAGACATTTCTCCTCGCCACTGCAGAGGCGGGTTTTGAATGGCATGACCATTAATGGGTTAGCAATTAATTAGCACATTACTTTGCATCAAAAAATGAAACTACCTCAGTCAAATTCCGTAAAACATTCACCCGCAATGACTCAAAGCATTCACGAGAAGGACCCTCGCGCATAAAAAACATCAGCTGATTAAGACTTGAAAATCAGATTACAGCAAGTGTCCCCGTGAGTGGTCCCTCGGGATCGCTTCCAGTGTCGTAGCAAAATAGCTTCTGGAGACACAAGTCACCAATCTTGATTTCCACACGATTAAAGAAGCAAATGGCATTTCTCATTCTCCTTAAGTATTTCTCCATTACAGACAAATAGCGCGTTTGCTGATGACGCTATTGCCGTGGTCTTCTGGGAGGGTAGCGACGCGTTTTGCAGAGAAAATAGTCACAATGACAAGTTTAATCTCTTCTGCCGTTAAAAGACCCGGAATAATCCTTAGCACGTGTCATTGTTTAAATTTGAATAATGGTGTTTGCTTTTCAAACTGTTACATTAATTGAGGGATCTGCTCTCGGGCACTTCAGCATCTGATGTCATATTAAATTATGTCACTAGTTAGCCGACGCCACAGTCAGAATGCTGTATCATTCCATCATGAGAATTGAAAAGTCTATCACTAGTGTACGAATTGTAAATTGTGCGATGAATTTACAATTTAATAAACATTCTGTTGAATATTTAGAAACTAATTTGACCGGGAGCTGTTGCTGCTATAGGGAGCCACATACCCGAGTCAAATTATTTTCAAAATATTTAACAACTTAGTTACAACGTACTTTGAAATTTAGATTCTCTTACAGTTACTTTGAAATTTAGGTTCTTTTACTGGAGGTTTCAAATTTTGAAAATGATTCCAACACACATAGAAAAACTGGGTGGAGCTTAGCTAGAAATGGGCGGGGCATAAGTAGAGAAATCTCCCTCTTGTATTTTGAATCTTCAATGGTCAAAAGGGAGGATTCTAGTTTATCCATCAATCCTATGACATCATAATCAACTACGTGATGTGTAGGATGACATCATAATCAACCAGTATAGTTTTCTGGTAATTGATATTGAGAGAGTGCATGGATCGGTTGATCCCAATATGGGCAAAGCGTGGGTGGAGCTTAGCTAGAGAGGGGTGTGGCATAGCTAAGACTGGATTCCTCCATTATTCAAGAGAATGTCACTTGTTTCATATACAATGTCCATATACCCAGCCAGACATTCAAGTGGTGAGTTTTCAAATTATAAGACAACTATACAAGAAAGCTGTTCAATGATTTTGAAACTAATTTAAGTGGAACCTTTAGCTGCCATACATCCCAATTAGTTTCAAAATATTTAACGGAATGTTCCTTACATCAAAACGGAAGCAATGTGTCATTATATTTCTGAATTCTAAGATTTATTTAACTCTTTAATGGGCATGCCGGCCAAAACCGGCCTGTCATGTTCTTGTGGAATGTCCATTTACAAGCCAAGAAAATACATTTTTTTTAATTTACCACTGGAATGGCTGGCTTGAGTCAGTCATTCCTGTGGTTAATTTTCAAAAATTGTATTCACTTAGCCTGTAAATTGGCATTCAATAGGGGGGGGATATTTAAATTTTCTTGACCAAATTTTACCATTAAAGGGTTAAAGTGTTTTACAATTTACAATCTTTAAAATGAAGAAACTTTTAATATATTTCTCAACTAGATTGCTCGGTCGATGACGCGTTATCACAAATCCTCACATTCACTACTTTCACCTCTTGACACACCTGGGGCCGTAGCCAGATGTAAATGTCCTCTTGCACTCCATAATCATATGGGTAACTCGTCTATCAAGTTTGGTTGATTTCTGTCCAATGGTTTTGGAGGAGTTGCATTACAATCAATTTCTTGACATTTTGACTCCGTCCCCACCCTGCCCTTAGCATCGGGGGGGGGGGGGGGGGGGCTGAGCCAAACGTAAATGTCGTCACACAATCCACAATTATAACGGTAATCTACATACCAAATTTGGTTGAATTTCACACAATAGTTTGGGAGGGAATAATGTGACAGACAGTTGTTAAGGATATTTGACATTTGGACAAATGTTGGACCCCAGCCCCTGACCGCACATGGGGCCGGAGCCAATCCGCAAATATATATAGGTATCCACATATCAAATTTGGTTGAATTCCACACAGCGGCTTGGGAGGAGATAGAGTGACGGGCAGTTTTTAGGAGAATTAACCGTTTGACGTCGCACCATAAATCCCAGGTGGTGGAGACATCTAAATGTTGTCTTGCAAAGCGCAATCTTATAGGTAACTCACATATAAAATTTAATTGGAATTGTTGAATTCTACCTAATGAGTGTGATGGATGGACGGACAGATGAAGGCAATTTTAATATAACCAACATTTTTTTAAAGCATGTGGATAATAATGGCAGTATCAGTTGTCCTGGCTCAGGCTTCAGTCCTTGTGATAATAATAATAAATGTAGTTATAAAATGGGAACTAAATGTAGTTATAAGAGCAAGGCTTTTAACCTGATGACTCATCCTTGATATAAACCCTTTAATCCTCAAATCTGCTCAGGAAAATGTTAATTTCCTCATGGAAAATGTTGATTTGCAGGCCTAGTGAAGATTATTTTTGAAAATTTACCACTGGAATGACTGGCTCGTTTATCGAGCCAGTCATTCAGCGGTAAATTTTCAAAAATTGTGTTTTCTTGGTCTGCAAATGGATATTTCTGAAGACCACTGCGGAAGGCATTTTTGTCGGTCTTGAGTTTTAAAGGGTTAATGTGTGTGCAGAGAGTGACAGTGTTTATTGTTGATGGTGTGTGACATTAGATGTTGAAATGACCACTAAGTGACAATCCAATGACAGGCTTTAGGCTTTATTGTCTATGCTGGCTGATGATGCGCAGGTGTTTGCTAGTACCATATTTACTCAACACACTTTTAAAATCACTTAATCGTCACTATTTTGTGAAGAAAATTAAAATTTTGCTTATCCCTTTAACCTTTGAATTTGGTTTTTTAAAATTTTAATTTCTTCATAGAAAATGTCCATTTGCAGACCAAGAGAAGACTATTTTTGAAAATTTACCACTGGAATGACTGGCTCGGTTATCGAGCCAGACATTCCAGTGGTAAATTTTCAAAAATAGTCTTCTTGTTCTGCAAATGGATATTTCCCAAAACCATGGCAGAAGAAATTTTTGGCTGATGTGAGTGTTTACGGGTTACGGGATGTCTATTTCCAGACCAACAGGAGCGTAGTTTTTAAAATTTACCACTGGAAAGATTAGCTCGGTTATCAGAGTCAATTATTCTTGTGGTAAACAAAAATAGTCTTCTATTGACACTCAATTTGCCATTTCTCAAGACCTGCAAATGACTATTTTGGATTGCTTAACTTTTAAAAGGTTAATCTAGCTTTAATGGTCAATGTTATCATTGAGCGATCTTGAGAAATGTTTATTGGCAGTCTGGGAGAAGCCTATGTTTGAAAATATACCACTTGAATGGCTGGCTTGATAATCTCTCCAGGCATCCCTGAGGTCAATTTTCAAAGCTAATCTTGGCCTGCAAATGGGAAAGCAAAGATTAACCAATCTTGAAATTAAAAGACGACTGGCACGACCGAGAGATATCGTTATTTTGGCATATACATGTACGTCTTTGCGCCTTCAACACAAGAAGCCGGCTTTAAAAATGGTTCTGCAGTGGACTTGAAAAATGTCTATTTGCAGAGTAAGAAAATATAATTTTTGAAAATTTACCACTGGAATGACTGCCTTAATAACTGAGCCAGTGATTTCAGTGGTAAATTTTCAAGAATAATCTCTTGGTCTCTTTAAAGTTAAAAAATATAAATTAAATAATATACAATTTTTTAAAAGTAAGTACATGTAAAAGAAACTTTTGATCCATGTTTTTCTTAAATTTCACAATGCTCTAGAATAAGAATTTTTTGCAAACATTTTGGGATGGCACACCCCTGCTTGCTTCATGCTATTAATATGTGAAGTGTAATATTCATTCAATACAGAATCTAATGCCATCATTAGTAATGTGTGTTTCCAAGTCATTGACAATAATGCAAGTGCCCTATGGGGGACAATGGAATCAGCCATTTTGTTCCAATTTTGAAATTAAAGTTTCCAGTTAACTGCCTGATGTGACAGAACGCAGCCTCAGTCGGATAATAAAGCTATCCATCACATTATGATAGGACTGTTTGAGCGCATTTCATTAGCGTCTTGTAGCGGTATTGCAATACCATCATCGTGTCCTGATTGAGGCACAGTGTCACCCATAACTCATCCCACCTCTTGGACATCGTGGACAGACGGCGACTGACGAGTGATTGTCAAGTAATTGCATTCAACTCCGGAACATTCAGTGATAACGTTTCAATAACGTTGCGGCATGTGTCACAATGCAGATTGGATTTATCGACTATTACATGTAGCGGAACTCTCCTCGAGACATTGTCGCGGAATCACGCTAGGATATCAGGCTCGTTACTGGGGATTTACAGCTTATAAAAAACGTGGTGTTTCAATCAATTTCTAAACAATTGCAATATCTTTGGAGCGAAAAACGGTTTTGACCAGGCCTGTCGAAAATATAATACCGTATAACATTCTAATGGAAATGTTTAAGATTATCTGTTGAGACTTTGCGTGTAATTCTCTTGTTCTTGTCAGAGCGGAGAGAAAGCCGTCTTTGTCAATTGTCAGAAAACATCTCCGTCATCTGAATGAATAATGTAGCTCGTTGATTGGTCATACTATGGTGACTCAAGATGTGGTCACCATGCCAGTTTAACAAGCACAATAGCTTCCTGACGACAGTATAATGTGATCAGATTTAGCGAAAAAGTTTTTTATTCCATGAAATCCCTCGTGGAGCTTCCGTAATTTTGATTCATATCTCACATTTTAATAACTAATCTGCCCTTCATGTCCTGAATACATAAAGCCTGGGTTTCAATGGACATTACGGTTAACACTTTTATGACTATATACTAATTACAACAAATTATTATATTTCCAAAATATTCTGTAACTTCTATTGAATATTTTGAATCTAAAACTAGCCAAAGCTTCCAGTCAAATTAATTTCAAAATAATAAACATGTTAACAGGGCCTTTAATGATCATTATTTGTCAAGAAAATCGACATTTCTGCTTAGCGAATGTCCATTTGGAGGCCAAGAGAAGAACAGTTTTGAAAATGTACCACTGAAATGACTGCCTGGTTTATCAAGCCTGCCATTCCAGTGATACATTTTCAAAAATAGTGTTGGACATTGCTCAAAAGCAGTGCAGACGTCAGTTTTGGCCTGTTTGACTCGATTCAGATTATTCAGATTACTTATGCGCACAAAGTCTTTTACATGAAAATATAGCCAAATATGAAGGTTACACGGACATAATATAGAATACAAGACACGCAGTACGAATAATTATGATATTTAACAATGCAACAGTAATATATTCATTTTAATAATGTATGGCGGCTATAACATCATGTTGCAGGATTATCATTGGTAGACATATTATAGTATGTGATTTAACAGATAAGTGGATAGAGTAGTTTGTGTTGTGTTAATTATAATGAGACAAGCAATATACATAAAGCTAGACATTAAAGTAACCCTTTAATCCCCTTACATATCAGTGTTCCTATTTCTATGATGTCATAATGAACTGTGTGGGGTGTACAATGACATCATAATGAATGACGTCGATAAGTACGTCACGAACGCATATTTAATGACGGTCTATGCGTTGTTGTACAAATTGTTTGCTTTTGCTAGTTGATAAATATTCTGTTGAATATTTTGAAACTAATTTGACTGGGCGCTGTTGCTGCCATAGGCAGCAACAGCACCCAGTCAAATTAGTTACAAAATATTCAACAGCTTCCCTGTATAGTTTTCAGGAAATTGATAATTTGGGGATCGATCAATCCCAACACGGCGAGGTGTGGGTGGAGCTTAGCTAGTGATGGGCAGGGCATAGCTAAAAATGGAAAGGTCCATTACACTGGGGGTGGTGGGTGGTGGCTCACACTAAGGCATAATAGAAATTCTATTGTCATACATGTAGTTTATATTCGGGTGCATTTTGGGCATCTCAGCTCAATGCTTTAACCATCTGCATGCTGACTTTGCAAACAGCATTTGTTATTATGTTCCAAACCAATGAAAGGTGGCCATTAAAGGGTTAATTACAGTACATGTATGATTGTTACCCTCGCACTGTTAGAGGAATAAAGTCTTGCATTTCTGTCTATCTGTCCATCCATCCATCCATCCATCTGACCGTTGATACATCTGCCTGCCTGTGTGTCTCTGTCTTTCTGAGTGTCTCTGTCTGTCCATCCATCTGTGTATCTGCCTGCATGCCTGACTTACTAACGGACCGACTGTACATCGGTCCGTATGTCTGTCTGTCTGTCCCTGTCCAGAGCTGTATCATAAAATCTACTAATCCGATTTGGCTCACGTGGGTTAGAATTTCCAGACTGTCTGTCATTCTTCTTACAAAACACATTATGCGGATCAGATCATATTTTGGATCTATGGATATCTGGGAAATTACCAATCCAATTTCGAGAACATCTTTGCACAAGAAATGTATTTTTACAGTACACTAGCATTTCCCTACTTGATCCGGGGGAAAAACATTGCCAAAAACTGTGAAAATCTGACATTTATGACGAAATTGAGAGCGAGGGGATGCAATCTTGTTTTGATACTGATTTTCTAGGATTTCATTTTTGTCTCGTCTGCGAAAGAGAAAGCAAGACATATGGATCCCTAATTCCGTCGGCGTCATTTGTGCAGTTTTGGTTAAGGTTTTTTAATCAACTTATTTTTCAACACTGGCTCATCCGATCTCAATGAAACTTTACAGACGTGATCTATACTACATGTATACAGGGATGTGATCTACAGAACAATAGATTTAATTTTGGGGCATTTTAACGATTTTTTTTTTACGTTTTTGGACTTAAACTGTTTTCATGTATTTTGCCAGTGCACTTGTGGTTATCAACTATCCGCATCATTATCCATTTCATTTTGGGATATTTCTCCTGCTTTTTCACAGTTTTGGACTGTTTTTCACAGTTTTGTGTTAAGGTTGTCTATGGACCATGTAACTGAACTATGGTCATTCTGATTTCACTGATACTTTACAGAAGTGTTCTATGCAATACAGGAATACATGATCTGCGATCATTACTGATAAAAAATTTAGGCAATTTTTACTACTTTTTTCACGGTTTTGGACCTTAAAACTTTTTGCATGTTTGTTTTGTTGTAGTTTTTAGCTCACCTGTCCTGAAAGGCCAAGTGAGCTTATGCCGTGGTGACCATCAGTCGTGTGTCCATCATCCGTCCATCCACTTTTCCTGTAAACGCCTTTTTCTCAAGAACCACTGGGCCAATTTCAATTATATTTGGCAGGAAGCATCCTTAGGGCATATGGATCAAAGTTGTTCAAACGTAGCCAATCGGCAAACGTAGCCCATCGGCCAATTTGGCCGGCGGCCATCTTGGATTTTGCTCGATTTTAGGAAAAGTCTGAAAATCCGAAAAGACGATTTAGTGCAAGAGCTGAACCAAGTTTGTTCAAGGATCATGGATCATTTTCCCGCCATAAGCTCCCATACTAAAGCAATGAGAAAATTACAATGTCTTCTTGAGAACTACTGGGACAATTTCAATTATATTTGACAGGAAGCATCCTTAGGGCATAGAGATTTAAGTTTGTTCAAACAAAGCCGGTCGGCCAATTGAGCCGGTGGCCATCTTGGATTTCGGCCAATTTTTAGAAATGTCTTTAAAAATCTTATCCGAAACTCTGTGGGATTGAAGCAAACCCCATGAAATATCGTCTAGAGCAAGAGCTGAACCAAGTTTGTTCAAGAGAACTTGATTGGTCAAATGGTTCAGTGGCCAGCTTGGTTGACCTAGTTTTAGTGAAAACGACTTCTCCATAACCGCTGAACGGATCGGGTCGAAATATGGCAGATATAATTAGTGACTAAGGGCCATTAAAGTTTGTTCAAGGGAAGTTGAACTGCCAAAAAACATGGCGGCCATGGACCAATCAAAATATAGCGTATTTGGCAGCCATATTGGATTTTTTTATTTGATAGATTTTGAGGCCGAAATGGTTTTATACATGTATGTGTTTTTGAGTATTCTGATCTCGAAACCTTTTGAAACGGTCGGATAAACGGTTTGGTGGCCATCTTGGATCATTTTCCTGCCAAAATCTCCCATACTAAAGCAAGGGGAAATCAAAAATGTCTTCTCAATAACTACTGGGACAATTTCAATTATATTTGGCAGGATGCATCCTTACGGCATAGAGATTCAAGTTTGTTCAAAGGAAGCCGATCGGCCAATTGGGCCGGTGGCCATCTTGGATTTTTGCCGATTTGAAATTTCTTTAAAAATCCTCTTCTCCGAAAGCGTTTGAGAGATTGAATCAGAACTCATGAAATATCATCTATGGCAAGCGCTGAACCAAATTTTTTCACTTGTTAACTTGATTGGCCAAATCATTCTGCTGCCATCTTGGATAGTCTAGTTTTCGAGAAAACGACCTCCAGAACTGCTGAAGTGATCAGGCCGAAATTTGGGAGATGATATTGATGACTAAGGGCCATTAAAGTTTATTCCAGAGAAGTTGATACATAAAGAACTGAACATGACCTCTGTTTTCTTGTTACAAATCTGCTCGACTCATTAGAGTTCTACTTATTGTTAATGAACATTCTAGTTGAAATGCGTATGGTCCAGGTGAGTGATACAGGCCTCTTGGGCCTCTTGTTTATGGACCGCTAATTTTCACAATGGCTCACCAGATATCAACAAAATTTTACTGCAGAGTTATATACTTGTGCAAGAAGAGTACTATCTGCATCATTACTAGTTTCATTTGGATAAAAATTTCAAGATCAGACTATCCCCAGTTTGGTAAAATTCTCCATGTTTGATTGGTTACACTTGTTTGTTGGTGCATTACTGTATATGTGTATTACAAACCATGCCAAGTTTGCTTTGCCAATCAACACTCCATGCCTTTACAGGCAAGACATTGTACGCTTCAGCGTTCTTATTTGAAAAGGTAGCAATCTGCTGAATGTTTTGAAAACAATTTAGCCAAAAGTTAGTCCTTGCTCTTGTTACTTTAAATAGATGTGAATATTTTGTCAGAATCAGTTGAGCCATTTTCGGGATTCTGACCCTTAATGTTGCTGAATGATGTTGCTGTTTTATGACCCCTATATATATATCTTCTAAAGATGTTGAACACAAAACAATGTTTTCAAAGTAAGCTAGTTATCAAGCTGATGGAGAGGGTTTATTGGAAGCGCTGGTCAATTATCCAGTAAAGCGTCTTTAACCCTTTAGCACTCAAACCGGCCAAAAATGGCCTCTATACTGCTCTTGGAAATGTCCATTTGCAGACCTGGAGAGAAGACTATTTAAAAAGATTTACCGCCGAAACTACTGGCTCAATAACCGAGGCAGACATTCCAGTGATAAATTTTCAAATAATCTTGATTGACAAATGGACATTTTCTTTGAGAAAATTTTAATTTTCTTAATTGAGGATTAAATAATTATTTCTTGAATAATCCATATTGGTCAAGATAAGACTGGCCATTACGCAGCGATGGTCCAATCAGAGGGCATGATAAGACTGACCATTACTCAGCGAATGTCCATTCAGAGGTCAAGATAAGACTGACCATTACACGTTGAATGTCCATTCAGAGGTCATGATAAGACCGTTTTGAAAACTTATCGCTGGAATGTCTGGCTCAGTTATTGAGCTAGCCATTCCAGTTAAAACTTCTCAATAAGAGTTTTCTCTTGGCCTGCAAATGTGTATTTCTCCGGATGATTACAGAAGCTGTTTTTAGCTGGAAGGACTATTAACCCTTACTACTCTGAGTCAATATCAAAGAAACTGATGTACATTTTTCAACAATTTTCCCGGAAGATGTTGTCTACAACAGCACCATCTCCCACCAAATTTGTTGAAAAATGAACACCAGTTCATCTTTTAATTAAATTTGAAACTTTAAAGTTTTGACACCAGAGTGGTACATGTAAGTGATAAATCGTCGAAATAATATACATGATTATCATAAGCAGAGGAGTGGTGCTTTTTAAACGACCCCTCCCTACCGTTAGCTATTTGTGGATTTTGTCAATAAGGCCGTTGGACGGTACAATATAACATAAGTTTAAATGTACATGGAGTCCTTCACACGTTCTAAGGAGCGGAGCAATCACCTGTGCTCAAGCGCGGGATAGACAATCCAACATGTATGATTATATGCTTGTATGTCATACATGTGCATCGTACACGATCATACAGCATCAGACATTGGTGGATGAATTTGTCAACCAGTTATACCAACAAAATTATGTGATACAAACTCCGGTATATGATTGAGTGTTTTATCAAACATGTTTTACGGTGTCTGGTGAAAATTGAGCATTTCTGACTTTTTTCATGTATGACTCGACTTGTTGAAAGGTATGAAACACGATCAACCATCATCTGACTTTGTCGAATCATACATATATAAGCATAAATGTTGCATCGTCTGTCATAGGCTGGACCTACTCCGACATGACCTTGAAACCTTCCGTGAACTGCTACATGTATCCTGTAATATAACAATTTTGGCCACATTTCTACTTCCTACTTAAGGCGCTGTTCTTGAACTTGAATCTTGTCCCTTGTTACTGGTAGCTGATGCTGGCAGATATGACAAACATATCGTAAAATGTTGAAAATCACGCTCACAATCTATATGAGCTACATAGAGTATTTGATACATAGCATGTATGAACTTTGTTTTAGCATTGTCACTCATTTTATCATTGAACTATAATATTGTTGTTGAGCTATATATGTGAATACAGTACAGCTCATCAATAAGTTGCCATGTTTCCAAAACAGAAACAAAAACAGAAACATTAGTGAGTACAATTTTAAACCTGTGGTAAAAATGTTCTGTTAAATATATTTTAACATAATGGACCTTTCCTTTTAGCTATGCCCCGCCCATCTCTATCTAAGCACTACCCACGCCTCACTCGTGTTAGGATCGATCGATCTCTGAACTCTTGACTCAATTTCCAGAAAACTATACAAGCAAGTTGTTAAATATTTTGAAACTAATTTGACTGGGCGCTGTTGCTGCCTAGCAACAGTGTCCCGTCAAATTAGTTTCAAAATATGCAATAGAATGTTTATTAAATGGTAAAGACATACAATTTGTACGTGTCGGACTATTAAGCATTAAAGACGGACTGTCTCGAGTCATTCATGTCGTAATGATTATGACATCATCTTATACATCACATAGTTGATTATGATGGATGGATAAACTTGGAGAGCCATTTGATTGGAAGCCATTGCTGCCTAGGAAGACATTGCTGCCTAGGAAGACATTGGTAGAGGTAGCAATGTCTTCCAATCCAATTACCTTCAAAATATTCAACAGCATGTTTTATTTTGTTTTGAAAATATTTAAAGTTATTTCTGAGCTGTCCTATATGTGAATATTGTTGAACTATTATAATGTTGGTGAAATTTTTAAAACCTCTGTTTTACTTTCACAGGTTCAACTTTAATTATCACTGAGGAGGTCGCTGCTGCCTGCTTGTTGTTGGTCTGCTTGGAATATCGTGTCTCGATATCAGAATGCAAGGGAGATAATCCAGCGAGAGTCATCAGTTTTTATGTCATTGTTTTTTTATTACTTTACTGCACATTATTGTCATTAAGAAACACGATGTTTATGGAATTCATGCCATCTCAAAGTAACGGGTACAAAATTAGTCCAGGTATATCGTAGAAATATTTTACCTTCCACGAAATTAGTCCAGGTATATCGTAGAAATATTTTACCTTCCACGAAATCTAAGAATCTTCTTGTCAAGTCACTTGTGCTGTTGAATATTTTGAAGCTAATATAGACTGGAAGATGCTGTTAGAACAGGCAGGATCAGATTTTGGAGTTCAATGAGCAGTATTTGGGGCAGATCTGATCAGAGGGCCTAGAGCTGGTGCCCCCCCCCCTTCCCATTAGAAGGCGATCGGGAGGTCCTCTCCTAGAAAAATTAGATACAAAAATTCATTTCCTGCAATGTTATTGATGAATAAAATCATTATATAGATTATTTCACTTTGCAAAGTGTACAGACACAAACCAAGATTGCCTAAATTTTTCTTATTTTATGAACCTAGAACCCCACCCACCCACCCTCATATATTTGTTGAGTGCCACATTTGTATAGATGCCCCTGGCCAGTTAGCTGCCTTGTACTAAATCTGACCCTGACAACAAATTTCAGTTATATTAGTTTCAACATATTTAATAGCAACAGCTTATAGTTATGTGAAGTTCAACAATGTTCAGTAGAATATTTCTCCATGTACTTTGTCTGTTTGTATAAAAATATCTAAGCTTTGTATATACACACCCTCCTCAAAACTCTGAACATTATTCAAACCTGTTCTTGCCATATTTGAAGTTCTCTGTATCACGAAAACAGGCCACAACAATCTTTACTCAAATTGTTTCACAAAACATTTATCAGTTTTCTTCAACAGAAAGGTCTATTTATCTATCAAAGACTTGACTAGATTAAGTATTGTAAGCTACTTTGTATGCATACGCTTGTTTGCTATGTTTATAGGTATTTAGCTATATGTCCAGTCAAAGCTGTTTTAAGTGTCCACCTCAACCCTTTAATGGTCAAGCCGGTCAAAGCTAGAATCTGTAGTTGTCTTGAGGAAGGTTCATTTGCAGGTGAAGAGAAGAGTATTTTTGAAAATTTGCCACTAGAATGACTGTCTAACTGAACCAGTCATTCCAGTTGAAAGTCTTCAAAAATACTCCTCTTCTGCAAATGGACATTACCTGAGCAAATTCTTGACCATTATCTGGTTATGGAGCGTAATCAATGAGTCATTCTAGACAGGTGGTCTCTGAATGCAAGCGTAATCACTCACCTGCTACTATACATGTGGGATATGCATTTTGAAGCACAAAGATGGTGGTTCTTTAAGACAGATGGTCCTTTAGCCCTTTAACACTCAAATTTGTTCAAGAAAATTTAAATTTTCTCATAGAAAGTATCTTATTTGAAGACCAAGAGAAGAATATTTTTGAACATTTACCACTGGAATGACTGGCTCGGTTATCGAGTCAGTCATTCCAGTGGTAAATATTTAAAAATAGTCTTCTTGGTCTGCAAATGGAAATTTCTGAAGAACACTGCAGAAGCTGTTTTTCGGCATGTTAGTGTTGTACGACAGTGGCCTTTCAAGCAGGTTTTGATTGTGAAAATTGATGATGTTTGAATACAATTTCCAAGTTGCTATTACACGTATATTTACAGTCGCTTTTCATAAATCCCATGGATATGGTGGTCAGTATAAACGCTACATCTGTGTATCATCTCAATCAAGTTAATCATAATTATAAAGCACCACATTACATGTGATACATTGTACTTAGATATATCTGCTTCATCTCGCATTATAATTTACTTTTAAAAGTGTACAAATGACCAATAATTACATTAACCTGTGGTGGCATGAATTTCATAACGGCATCAATTTTAGAAGTATGGTCAAACTGTTATGTACTGAGTGAGCATGATACGCAGTGGTCATTGAAACAAATGGCCACTTAATGTCATATAGGTATTGCCCGTTGCTGATCATGGCATGGCGGATTGTTAACACTACTGGTCAAGGCTGGTCAAGATAATCTAAATATCTGCTTAGTCATGTTAATGAAAATCTATTTGTAAGCCAAAAGATTATTTTTGAAAACTTGCCTCTGGAATAACTGGCTTGGTTATCGAGCCAGTCATTCAAGTGGTAAGCCTTCAAAAGTAATCTCTTGATCTCTAAATAGAGGTTTCTAAAGCTAATTGCAGAAGCCATTTTTTGCCGACCTGCCCTGACCATTGGGATTCCAGGTATTGTTACATTTTTTTTTATTGTTGCACATTTTGCAGTCGCTGCTCAGCTTTAATTAAGTCTGATGGTTTAAAGAAACACTATCTACATGTATTTGTTCCAAAAGCAACGTTTGACCATATTGTTGAAGTTTTGAGTTAATAATAATTATGCTTAATGTCATTGTAATCATGTTATCGTAAAAACTCGTATAATAGTATGTGTATGAATAAAAAGTAAGCACTCGCTGATTTGTGAATAATCTTGTTTCTTATCAATTTGTCTTGAATATGTATAATTTTTACATGATTATATTTTAATTATAATTTAATTAATTTAATTAGTAATATTACAGTCTAAGTCCCAGCCATCCATATAAACACTACAAATGTGTAGTGATGTTAAAATTTAACTGACGATCATTAACTTAAAAATATCCTTTTTTAATTCAATTTAGTAAATATTTAATCACTAATATTTTAAAATAATTATTCATTTTAAAAATAGACATTTTATAGACAAACATGCATGCATGCACACACACACACATGAATGTACACAGGCATACACGCACGCACACACACTCGCATGCACGCACGCACACACCCACCAATTGTTTGCTATCATCAATGATTTTTCAGTAAAACAAAACTTGTACAAATTACATATGTTGAGCCACTAGTTGGCATGGCTAATTTAAAAATTTTAAATTTTGACTTGAATGCTGGCTTGAAACTAGCAAGCCACTGGCTCACACTAAGATCTATTAATATACTGTCCATCCTAGTTTATTTATAGCCTTGTCTCAGATCATGTGTGTGTGTGCGTAGCAATCTGGTGTATTGAATACCCATGGAAAAAGTAAGTGTACAAGTGTGTGCACAGAATTCTAGCTACTGGATATTTCCATAGTGTGACTACCTGTGTGCAGCCATGTTTGGCATGTGTGTGTGTGTGTGTGTGGTATGTGTGTGTGTGTGTGCGTGTGTGTGTGTGTGTGTGCGCGCGCGTGTGTGTACATGTTCGAGCATGTATGCATGTGGACAGAGATTATGATCACATCTGCAAATATAAATGTATATAGTACTGCTACAACATTGAAACGTGTTTGTAGATGTGATTATAACCTTTGTCCACATAGCCCTGTAAATTGTTTAACTGTGTGGATATATAAATGAATCAAATAAGCTGTGTCTGTGATGGTGGATAAACGGGTAATCAATTATATAACAGATATACGTCTTTAATGGTCAAAGCGGCCTGTGTGGAACCTTTGAGGAATGTCCATTTGCAGGCCAAGAGAAGAATATTTTTGACAATTTTACCAGTGTATGGATTGACTACGAATTTGATACCTGATATGTGGTAAAATTTTTAAATAGTCTTTTGCTGAATATACACATTCAATGAGCAATACTTTAGATTTTCTTGATCAATCGTGACCATTAAAGGGTTAATTTGCCTGATATTTATATTTCATCAAAATGAGGAGAATGTGGAAGCAAAATAGAGGAATCCAGTCGGTCAGTCAAGTATATGACGTCCTAATCATATACATTACAGATGGGTTAAGGTCACAATTAAAATACGTCATCTAAAGCACAGGCAGCAACAGCACCCAGTTAAATTAGTTTTTAAAAATTCAACAGCTTGCATGTATAGTCTTCTGGAAATTGAGATTCAGGGTTCGATAGATCCCAACATGGCAGTGTGAGCTGAGCTTAGCTGGAGATGGGTGGCGCATAGCTAAAAGTGGATTCATCCATTATTAATACCGTCTGAGATTATTGTATTAAATTTATTAGCTCACCTACCCTGATAGGCCTTAATGTGCTTATACCGTGGCAACCATCCGTCGTCCATCTCTCTGTTACCAACTTTTTGCTCTAACAATCAACTTTCTCCTCTCGCACCTACTTCTCGAGAGCCTCTAGCCCGATTTTCATTAGATTTGGTGGAAATAAACGTTGCGTTGAAACTGGTGATGTGTATGTTTTGTTGGGGTGTAGCAATTAATTGAACACTCGAATCAGATTAATCATCCAGGTTGCGGGAATGGAGGTGATTAGTCAATTTGGTTAAGGGCACTTGTATTTTGCTCCTGTTTTAGAAACAGCTTGGCTAATCGACATGAAACATGAGAAGCTGCAGCTACCTGGGCCAAGAACTGAATCAGGTTTGGGCAAAAGAACCTGATTTGCATTATGGCCATCTTGGATGACATAGTTTTCAGAAAAATAACTTCGAGAATCACTAATGGGATCCGGCCGAAACTTCACAAATATAATTAGGGAGGTAGACCCATTAAGGAGTAAGTAAGTACTGTAGGCGCTCATACTCGGCTCTCGGACCTTGGGTCTTAATGTAATTTAACTTAATCGTGATATTATTTCCTTACTACTTGACAGATTGAAAGCAAACATGGTCAAAATGTTCCTACTCGCATATCAGCTGTTTGAAAATGAAGTTTATTTGATGTCAAATGCCAGTTTTATTACCCATGGATATTTTCTGAAGTATTCAAACCAATGGGGATGAATGATAATTGGGTGGTGGGGGTGGGTGGGTGGTGGGTTTGGCATATTCCGAGCATTTGACCTCGGGTGTACCTTGGAGCATCGTCTACCGACCACAAAAACTATGTCAGTTTGTCCTACGTTCTGGAGAATATTGGTCAAATGTTAGTTTTTCCTTTGGAATCTATAGTAAAATATTCAGCTATCATATTTTGTCTTACTTTAAGGTATTTGCACCAAATCATTTTGAAATTTTTCTAGAGACACTATATCAGCATATGTGAAAGAGAAGTGACAAATCTCCAAGTGATGGCTCTTAGAATTTTAAAAATCTTGAAGTCATTTGAGAAGGATAATATTTCGCTAGTGCCTTTCTTTATATTTCGAACTCTCAGAGATCTATTTCTTGGCAGCTGAGCAGCTTTTGACATAAACTACCAGCCACTTAAGAACTAGGTCAGGTTGACATAGGCAAAAAGTGAATTTTCCCATTGGAACGATGGTGAGCTATTCAGCTAGCATTATTTAAGCCATTGCTGGTGTGTGTGTTAGCGATTGCAGTTGAGTTTGAGCCCATTCACTCCTCTATTTTGAAGTGTCGATGGCGCGAGGGCTTAGTTAAATATATGTTATAAGTAAACTATTGATGGAATAGTTTCTTCCAATTAATTTATGCGAAGTGCCTACAGTCAAACTGTCTATAATGGCAACCTAAGAGACCAACAAAACATGTTCGCTAACGACATATTCTCGGCACAAATACACAATATACCCGTATAACTGGGTTTTGTGGTCACAAAATGGTGTTTCGTACAGACAAGTGATCTTACAACCACCCATCCTTTTGAACCGCCATCTTGTGGTCCCCAAAGCTCAGTAATTTGATGTAGTATCAACTTCCATTTCACTATGCTGATATAAACTGTTTATAGGAACATTTTGACATGACTTGGTGCAAGTACCTCAAAATAAAACAATCTGATGGCTGAATATTTTACTGTAGGTTTCAATGGAAAAATTTACTGTTGACCTATATTCTCCAGAAAAAGGTCAGAGTGACGTAGTTGTTATATGGTTGACAGGAGATGCCCTCCCCCCACCCAAGGCTACAACTGTGCCAAAAACAGGCAACCAAAGTATAATTTATCCCAATTTTGTTCCAATACTTAGGAAAGTTTTCAAAGGCAACTGGCATTTAACATCGAATAAACTTCATTTTCATAAGGCTGTTAAATATTAGATGTCAGTGAGAAAAAGTTGAGGTTTGCTTTCAATCTGTCAAGAAATGATGAAATAAATAACCCAAGTTAAGATGCCGGAGTATGAGCGCCTACAGTCCCTACTTTAAGGGGTCTATGATTAGGGACTATGGGTCATTCCTACAGTCGTTAGTTTAAGGTGTCTATAATTAGGGACTATGTGCCATTCCTACAGTCCTTACTTTAAGGAGTCTATAAGTAGGGACTATGGGTCATTCCTACAGTCCTTTAAGTGGTCTATAATTAGGGACTATGGGTCATTCCTACAGTCCTTACTTTAAGGGGTCTATAATTAGGGACTATGGGTCATTCCTACAGTCCTTAGTTTAAGGGGTTTATAATTAGGGACTGGGTCATTCCTACAGTCCTTTAAGGGGTCTATAATTATGGACTATGGATCATTCGTACAGTCTACTTTAAGGGGTCTATGATTAGGGACTATGGGTCATTCGTACAGTCTTTACTTTAAGGGGTCTATGATTAGGGACTATGGGTCATTCCTACAATCCTTACTTTAAGGGGTCTATGATTAGGGACTGCATCATTCCTACAGTCCTTACTTTAAGGTGTCTATAATTAGGGACTATGCGTCATTCCTACAGTCCTTACTTTAAGGGGTCTATGATTAGGGAGGGACTATGGGCCATTCCTACAGTTCTTACTTTAAGGGGTCTATAACTAGGGACTATGGGTCATTCAAGTTTATTCAGGAAAAGTTGATACATGACAAAACATGGCCACCATCAACCAATCAAGATTTAGCTATTGTTAATTGACAGATTTTAAAGCAATGCTTGTATATGTTTTTGGGGTTTGCTGGATACAAACTTGGTACCATTAAATCTCTGATTGGTAGATTGGATCAATGGCATTCATATATTTGGTTGATTCAGACACATACATGAGTGTCTTCAGTAGAAACTGATTTCCATTTTTTGGGCTAGAATTGGGATTTCAATTAAATACCTTTAAAATTAGCCCTTTTCTAAGTGTGTGTGTGTGGTGGTGGTGGAGGGGAGTGGTGGGAAGGGGGGGGGGCTTGTGGGTTAAATAGTTTTCAGTCTCTTCATTTGCTACTCTCCTCCCAGCAGACCAAAATTCTGGACTCATTTGCTTAATTTCTAACCTAAGTGTTTTCACTTTTGGAATTTGCATCTCCATGATGTGTACAGGAATGCTTGTATTTCCAGCCAAATTTACACATTCTGCATATTCTTATTCGAATACTGATGTTGCATGTGAGTGAGGCCTCATGAACTCATGTATATAGACCTATGAATATATTGCCATTCTCCGTAGTACATAATGGCAGGAATTGAATGTATAACAGCAGACTTGAAAGAAGTCAGCTTGAAGCTGGCAGTAAATGCTTAATGACCAGGTTTAACGTGAATGCTACTGTCCATCCCATGACCCTTTGTCCACCACATTTTGGGATACCCACTTTCTTACAATTCTACTGATCTGCCAGTCGGTCACACGAAAAAAGATGGGAAAAAAATGTAAATATCTTCCAATTATTAGCCATATTGATAAAGAACTTTATCAACTAGATTATATTTTAAGCAAATATACATAAGCAGTTTCAATACCAAAGAAATGATTTCAAAATTTTATGATCAGTGAGAAAGTACAGGTCATTTTTTAAAACAAAGCTCAAAATAGATCCATGGTGCTTCAAAGCCGCATACGTACCCATTACTCTGTCTTCGAGATACATTCTAATTACAGTGCATTGGCACATGTGTGAGCAGAATATTGTGCGCAAAATTGTCATATGTCATATCTAATGCAGCCACTTTACTTAAAATATGGGTGCTTTGTTGTTAGTATGGAGCCTGCCTAGATGTATCTTTGCTTAGTCTGGTAAGTTGCTAAAATTCAGAAAACAAATCCAGCTGTTCTAATGTGGTCAAATTTCAGAGCAATAGGATAATATTTGAAAAAGTGACATGCTCAATTGGTGGTGGACAAGGGGTTTTGCGATGGACAGTAGCCTATGTTCAGATATACAGTATCTTAGTCATCCCAGCTGTAATGCCATTCTGAATGTGACATTTTCTTCAATAACGTCGCCAAGACTGCCTTCACATTTAATGAAAGCAGGATCAGTGGAAGAAACATATCAAGATAGACCTTGATCCTAAAATGACAGCAAGTTACTGTCGGGGATTTTTCGGTTGCTGGGTCTAGCGGAATAAGGAGAGTTATGTGGAGGTTGGTATATTATTCATGGCGTCAGCATCCATTCCTGGTTTCATCCAGTCTATCATGATCTTATTGCTTTTGAAAATGTTTGCATATTTTTATGGGATTTTTTTAATTAATTACTTTCTGGACAATTTACATCCAGATTAAGCTTATATGAGTGATTACGGTTTTTCTAGCGACAATTAAAAGCAATTTGTTATCTGAATGCATTGAAACTACAGATTTATTCTCTAGGCATTAACCACATCTAGCATAAGATGCATCTTAAAGAAACGTCAATATGCAAGTACTGATTTTTGTAATGTTTTGAATTGTTTTCCTATCTGATCTACCAATGAAGTATCGGACATCATAGTCAGAGGACCTTTCCAGTTTTAGCTATGCCCCGCCCATCTATTGCTAAGCTCCACCCACACCTTGTTCGTATTGGGATGGATCGATCTCTGAACTCCCTGACTATCAATTTCCAGAAAACTATACAGGTGAGCTATTGAATATTTTGAAACTAATTTGACTGGGCATTGTTGCTGATTATGGCAGCAACAGCATCCAGTCAAATTAGTTTCAAAATATTCAACAGCATGTTTATTAAATAATAGAGACATGCATTTCGTATGTGTCGAACTATTAACAGTTAAAGACGGGCCAAAAAAATGACGTAATGATTATGACATCATCCTACACGCCGCTTAGCTGATAATGACGTTAAACTTGGAAAGGTCCATTACGTCACATGCTGGCATTACAATCATGATGTCATAATCATATGCTCTGTCATGAAAATCGAATGGTCTCACAAAATTGTATGAATTGCATGCCTTTGATGAATTTACAACTTAATAAACATTTTGTTGAATATTTTGAACATTACACTCAGACAAAATACTCAACAGCTTACTTGTATAATTACCGTGAAGTTTGGATTCTGTGAGTTCCAAATCATAAAAAGTAGATGGAGCTTGACTAAAATTGGATGGAGGATAACTAGAAACGGATCCCTCTTATTTTATAATGGGTTTCCAAACAATTGATAACAACTGACAAGATATGGCATTAACTGCATTTTTTATATGAACATTTAAAAATGCCAAGATCAAATCGCTATATTGGAAATGTTTTTCCAAAACCTAATATGCTACTGGATATGCAAATTAAGTCAACCTGAATTAGTCTCTGCAGAATATAGGTTACATGTCAGTTTCTACCAATTAGCCGAAGGGTAATGTAGTGTTACCTACTGTAGTTCCTGAACAATGTATGCTAATCATGATAGAATATATATAGACTATATGTGTGATAGACTGTAGTGATAAAGCGAGAAATAATAATATCACTTTCCGTACATGTTGGGATTGGAATTTAGACTCAAAATTAGTATCCTCTTAGATGTGTGTTGAAAAGTGTTAATTGTTTCTAACATCTGTCTTTAAAATTAGATGTGATATTTTAATATTTAGTTTCATCTTTGGTAATTTGATCTCTTTATTTATGGGTGCTTCACTTCAGTCAGATACTTAAATTATGTCTCGAACTTCACAGATGGTATCCTGTCAATATTCTCGTATTTAATTTTATGATTTATACATCATTGTTTGTTTTTATAATTTACTTTTAATGCATGTGATAAGAGGGGGTAAAAGAGAAAATTTTTTAACAACCTCAAGCTTTATATCAAGTTTTATGATAATCGGCTAAATATTTTTAAAAATGGCTGCTCTGAGGACAATCGACAATCTCAAATTTAGTCATATCACTAGAGATTGAGTATGCAGATAATGTTGATTTCATTAATGAAGAAAAAGCTCCCCTCGAGGAACTGCTTCCACAATCGGCAAATGCCTCCAGGCCATACAACTTCATGAATGAATCCAAAATAGAGTTCATGTCTACCTGTCTGACACAAAAGAGATGGATGTTGAAGGTAACTTACTTCAGCCGAGGAGATGTGGAGGAAAAGCAGAATATTGGGCTCAACTGACATTCAAAATCACTGTGTAACAGAAAACTGCTTTGCAATCACCCCCCCCCCCTCTCTCTCTCTCTAAGATCCCCATGTAAGTTAAGATGCACTTATACATATGTGTCAATAACGCTATACAACTGCGAACGCTGAGCAGCTCTTGTCATCGCACACACGAAACATTATGAATCACTGCTCGCCACACCGCTTACTCTCAAACTTGGCACTTTACAAGCTTCAGCACAGTTCCACTTTCTGTGAGTGTAGAGTAACAATGATGGTCAATGTTTGGACATGCTTTTCGATTGCCAAAGAAAATTCCTACTCAGAAAGCATTAGAGTTCTCAATACAATGTTCCCCCAATTATCAGCATGTGTTGGTGTGTTTTACGATCAGACAACATTATCTAGTAACATTAAAACGAAATACAAACTAAAGGAGCTTTGAACGCTTGCAACAGACAAAACACAGTGGAAAACCAGTTACAGAGATTCTTTTCTGCCGTATGAACACATTAATTCAGTAGCACTAATTCAAGTTTTGTGTACTTAAAATGTCATATGATTATCCCCATAATGCTAGATATAGAAGACTTAGGGTCTCCAATTAGATTATCTCAGTAGAATGGTATGGTTCAGCAAATCATATCACTTAGCAAACATCTTTATGCAGGGATGTATCAGATGTTAAGGGTTACAGAATCATATAAAATGTTTGGATTTATTTTTAAATCTCTTTCTTCAAAAAGAGGTTATTGTATGCCTTTAGCCAAAAGCACATCATGAAAGATCAGGTCAGTGAAATCCTTGGAACTGATGTACTTCAGCCCTCAAGATCTTTTGGTGTTGAAGAATGATGGGTCCTTTTTGTAATAACTACTGCAAACTAAAGGTTATTTTGCAAATATCTGCTATTTTGTACCCATGTGTGTGAATCTTTATTCGCCATCATTGTTATTGGCAAATTCCAGTGGATGGAGCAGCCATTGAGATGACAACAATTATGTGCTCCGAGGGCCTCTACGAGTAGAGGTGGATGCCATTCGGTCACAGAAGATCTACAGCTGTCATTCAGAGGCCAATGCAAGAGATGTTAAAGATTATACTGGAACCTTCATAAATGTATTCATAGATGATAGTTATATTTTCTAGAACATCCAACAACACACAGGGCATGTACCATTGCCTATGTTGATGGAGAAATTATAATTCGGAGCCAAAATGCAAGAAATGTGAGTTTAATAAAGATTCTCTGAAATTGTTCTCAAAATTTTATATGTTTGCACGATAAGCTCAGGATCATTCATGAATAGCATTCCCTACACAATGTAGATCAAGTTCATTCCAGCCACGGTGAGTTACTATAGAAACACAAAACTGAAATAGGCCTACTTGACATTGCCCGTTCTATGGCTGATCAAAAGCAATGCCAAATTTAAATGTGGATCACTGCAACATGAGGCGTGTAGAAAGTTAGTTTTTATTATGCAGCAAACCAGATTTAAAGTCATGAAATTCTACAGAGATGCATCACCATATGCTGGACCATGTTGCCAAGTAAGGTCATGGAAAGAGTGATTCAGCGGGCATGAATGGTTAGGACATCGTAGGTTTAAAAAAAGCTTTTATCTGGGACTGATTTTCTCAAAATAAGGGTTTGTTCATGAGGAGGTATATGCTACCTGTGATGTAAATTTCTTGCTGGTGATTACAGGCTTCACTTAAATAAAACCTATATTTGCTATACCCTATAAGCATTTATAGACTATGCCAGCCAGTTCCTCGTAGATGGGAGATCTGATTCGGCGAAGGCACTCTTGTGGGTAATTGTTTACTGTCCCCGTTCATATAGGCATGTGGGTGGGGCTTAGTGAATTCAGCATCCATGAAGCAATTAAGAAGTTATGGCCATATAATATCTCACCGAAATTAATCATGCGACTGATCTCGACCAAGCAGATCTCCCAATTACTCTGAAACTAGTACCACTAATATTACTGGACAGAGAAAGGTTTTTGATTGTATCAACAAATTGATTCAATTAATATCTCTAGGGAAATTCATGTTTCACTTCAAGAGTATATTTATCATCACGAATACTCTGATATCTGTTAATATATCTAACTGGCTCAATTCAACACAGAATATAAATTAAACCTGCCATATTAGGCAGGTGGTCTAGCTGCCAGACTGGCACATGCACAAGCCGCACCACACATCTGCGGCGTATGCACCTCTGACTCGAACTCATGTTAATGAATTGGCTCTTATTCAGACATGTTTTGATCTCTTAGATTAATTTTCCTTTAATAAGTCAAATTTTGGTGTGATAGAAACAGGAGGATACGCCAAAGATGGAATCTTTACCCGCGACATCTGATTTGGTGGAGGACAGATTTACGCACACAAGCTGTAGCAGCTACATCCAATAGCGGGCGACACGACTGTTGTCTCCCTGTTTCAGGGATTGCTAAAATCCTGGTTTAAGCCATGTTTAGTATCAAAATATGGCTTATTTACTACTTGGTTATGCGCAATGTGTTCTCTGTGGTTACTGGAAAGGTAAGGTCCACTAACCTAACCTTTGGGTTCTAACTCTCTCTCGCTCTCTGCTAGTTAGCTTATTGGAGATGTAGTATTGCTTCGCGAACAGTCCCAAAACCGAAATGTGTTCGTGCAGCACCACCTGTCTCCCGTTTTGTGCAGCCGAGCGGAGGGGACAATGTCAGAGGCCAGTCCCGTGCAACGTATGCCACAGTTATGTTAGCACAGGCAAGCACAAGGGGTGGTGGTGTGTGTGTGAACAGGCCCCCATGTTCGCAGCCTGCTAGGCAACCCACAACACGAGGTGGGCGTGACTGCAGCAGGCATGGGTCTGACCCTGGGAACCGTGCCTGAGGGTGTGGCTGCTGTGAGAACAAGTGCTGCCAGGAATAGCTCTGGAGTCAGCAGCATTCTTGGATTATTGTTTTCTTCCTCGGCCCCTAGATGGGCCTGTAGGAGGCCGACTGGCCAAGCACATCCAAGGGTGCCAGCCGCCACTGATGCTGTCTCCAGTTCTTATCTGGACTTTATTCCAAGCGATCCACTTTAGCGGTTGTGCATAGTGGAGAAGATTCACTCCCTTACTCTAAAGCAAGAGTAAAATGTGTGTTTCTATTCAACCATCTTCCTGGTAGCGAAGCGCACCGGCGGGTAGAACCTATTCCCAATCTAAAGTCACTCAACAAATTCATTCAAAAGTTTCTAAATGGAAACTAAGAACGGTGTTGCCTGGATTTGGAAAGTGAATGTGGATGGCATCCATAGATTTAAAGGATGCTTATTTTGACATCCCGATAGCTGAGAAGTTCAGACGGTACCTGAGATTCGCATTCCTGGCCCGCGATTGGGAATTCAAAGTTCTATTCGGAATTTCTATGGTTCCTCAAGTCTTCACCAGAGTTGTCCATGCTATCACACCATTCCGCATGTACGTAGATGACTGGGTGCTAAAAGTACACACGAAAGAAAGTTTATCAGCCAATATTCAAGCAGTTGTCAAAAGTTTAACAGACCTAGGCTGGATAAAAAATTACCAGAAATCGGAGCTGGTACCATCTCAGAAGTGTGTTTACCGGTACATGTTATTTGCTCATTTCCGTAGTCTAGCAAGTGTGTAACATTCATTATGTTTTTGGCACAGGCTACTTGAGAATGCTGGGTTTGATGGTTTTGTTGTCATTCCTCAAGCAGCCCTTCACAGGCACCCTTTCCAGTTATTTCTCATGACACAGTGGTTCCAGAGTAAAGGCGATCTGTACTCGAAAGTGTCAGTGTTGGAAGCACTTATTCACCACTTTCAATGGTGGATGAAAAGGAAAACTCTTGGGGTTGATATTGTCCCCACCCAATCCTCAGAGCACTGTATACACTGATGCCTTGATGGAGGGGTGGGTATCTTGCTTGGAAGAAGCCAAAATATCAGGGCTTTGGAATCTGGGACAGTGAAGAGAACACATCAACCTGCGAGAGATTTTAACTTAACTGTTTATATCTCATCTTTGGTTAATCATGCTAGACTCACTTTGTCCAACCAGTTATAGCCAATGTATATTGTAAATGTTATATACATTTATTCGGCCCACGTTGGCATAGCAGTGTCAAAATTATAGTTGGGTTAGAGATGTTGAGCCAACGGTGGCCCAACCACTTATAGCGAATGTATAATATAAATTATATACACATGCGTTTAGCCAACGTTGAGATAACAGTGGCAAAATGACAGTTGGCTTAGAGTTGTTGGGCCAACACCTCAAATGGGTGATAGTATTTTAAAAATCTTCATTTCAAGGGAGGAAACTCAGCAACTCGATAGCCCAATATTTAATAGATTAAGTTACGTGTATGTAGGAAAAACGTGATGGAGCTTATTCTTTAGTAAGCAGCCCTTCATATGTAAGTGGTCTAAATATTATCTCCCCTCAAACTGCTATCCCTGTAATATAAGTTCAACATGTGTTGTGACAACCGCCATACGAATTTGGCAATCTGTGAATAATGTCAATTTGTCAAAAATAGTATTACTATGAAATACCTTGCAAACCAACTCTTTGGTTCGAAATGGTACCTGCCAAACAGGTTTGGAACATTTCTTTAAATGTGTCCTTCACTTCGGCAAAGTGCTAAATATATTGCACATAGAAAAATAAATTTTATTAACATTACATTTCTTAATATTTGTTGGGCCAACCTAGACAGTCAGTGTTGTCCCAATTTTATGTGGCGTATGTTGGGCCAACGTTGGGTAGATGCATTGTGCCAATGTTGGGTGGATGCGTTCGCCCAACATGTTGGGCCAACATTAGACCAATGAGCAGAAAGGCGGGCCAATGTAATCAGCCAACACTGGGCCAACGTTACAACATATGTTGGGCCAATGTAGTATTGTGATCTCGGACACAATGTCATGGTCAAAAGGTCACAGGTCAATGTCACTGTGATCTTGGTAGAAAATTTTCCGTTTAGCTCAACTTAGCTGTTTATATCTTATCTTTGGTTAATCATGCTAGACTCAAACTTGGATTTCATTATAATGCAGAGCATCACACAATAACCGTGGGTCAAAGGGCAAGGTCATTGTAACCTTGGTAAAACTGGGTTTTTTCAACATTAACATTTTCCGTTTGGCTCAACTTAGCAGTTCATATCACAATGTTGGTTAGTCATACTGGGCCCGAACTTGGAGACATGCTTGGAGAGGGCATCACATAATGACCATGTGCTCAAAAGGTCACAGTTACTGTGACATTGGTAAAAACTTTGCTTCGTCAATATTAACATTTTGCATTTAGCTCAACTTAGCAGTTCATATCTCACCTTTGGCTACGTATACAGGATCTAACTTTAGACACATACTTCCTTATAATTGGAGGGCATCATACCTTATTTTTATTATCAAAAGTAGCATTTTGTGTTTAGCTCAACTTAGCAGTTTCTATCTCGTGTTTGGTTAAGCATACAGGGACAACATTCGGTTACATCATCCCTTATAATGAGGTGGCATGACACAATCACCTTGGCATCAACAGGTCAAGGCCAGTATCATAATGACAAAGCTCAAGGGTTTTCTCAACAATAACGTTTTGTTTTTACCTCAGCTTAGCAGTTCGTACCTCATGTTGTGTTAATCATGCTGACCCCAAACACTGATGAGACAATTACTTTGGCGTTCAAAGGGCAGCGGGCATGGTCATTGATAAGTGTATTGATAAGCCTATATTTATATTATGTTTGGTCAAGCTTCATGGTTGCATTGCATCCACATTTCTGGTTTGTTTTTATTACACAATTTTTGTAACATATTTTCAGAGTTGGCGTTTTTTGGCATTCAAAATGACCAGTTTGGCCATTGCCCAAGTTTTGGGTGAGATTCATATGCTTTAACAGATCCTTTAGATCATTGTAATTAAGGTTATAACAAGCAGTTATAGGATTGTCACATCCTCATTCTTTTTGTTAAACAAGATCGATAGAATCTTGTTATAGGTCAAACTTTTCTTAGTTACACCAAGTTTTATTACTGTATACGAAAGACTCGAAATGACATCCCGGAATTAGACTTTGTGACTGACTTATGAATGGAGCATCACAGTTTATTGAGATACTACCAGCACTGGACACTCGAGATTTCATAGCTTTAGAGATCTCCATATTAACCTGTTGGGCTGAAAGTGGTGAAGAATGCTTTACTCCATTGTGAAAACTAGATTCTGAATTGTCTAATAATGATATGGTCGAACAGTGTCACATTTGCCTCTTATATCAACAGACATGTGTGAGGTGTGTTGTGAAGGGGGGGCCTCGTTTACAGTGCGACGTAACGTAGGGACTCCTTATATGGTACAGGACAAGAGTAATTCGTCTGTCAGAATCTCACAATCCAGGCAGGATGAACTCCCTAGACACTGCCCTGTAAAGCAATATTAGTGCATACAGCGTGATCTCTGCCCCCAGAGTTTGGTTCAGCCGTTTCTCAAGGTGCTCAGGAGGCCGAACATAGATCTATAATTTCCCCCAAATGCTCACATATCCACACTAATGTCAGAAATTCTGGAAGAGACAGCATATGCAGTCGACGCTTTGTATGAACAGTCAGATATTCGGCACATTTGGGTGCCTCTTAAACCAGGTTCTACTACATCATCCAAATATCTATCCGTAGATGGATTGTGAAGAGAATTAAATATTGTCACGGGATTGCCTCTCCAGGATAGATCATTATTGTTCATGATGTTAGGGGCACAGCTGCACCAACTGCCTTTCTGAATGGTGCTTCTCTTAAATATGTTATGTAAGTTGCCTAGTGAAAGGTTGAAAGCGCTTGCCAATTTCTGTTTAAAGGATCAAGGCCTGGCTGCTACCTTCTTTAGATTGAAAGCTGATTTTTCCAAAAGATCCTGGCTTCATCTTTCAGACTTCCCTTCATTGTCTATGTGATGATGGATGATCTAATACCACGACGTGGTAATGTGTTTTATACAATTCCTGTCCTTGCTTTTGTAGTCCGCCAATCTTGACACGGCACAACCCCTTTCCTCTCAATCTCTTATATATGGATACTTAGATTCCATCATAACGACTCACCCCTCAGCCGCACCACGACTTCAGGAGTAACTGGTAGTATCGGTTTCTTACCATGGTTACTACCAACACATTGGGGTTAGTTTAGGGAGGCCAAGTCTACTGACCAGTGGGAGGCTCAAGAGGGTGTGAGCTCCCATTCACATATGGATAAGCAAGGAAATAATTAAATCTGACTAATATTATCAACTATCATTGATTATGCTAATGTATGATGGGGGTTAAGTATACATATATCAGAGATTTAGAGATCGGGGTGTTGAGGTAGGGTGGGGGTGTTGTGAGGTGGTTCATCTTCATTCACAGTTTATTTATTGAGCTGGGATTCATGGTACAAACTACTACGTACAAAGTACGTAAAGCTTTTCCAGTGTAAGCGGTTATTTACCTATTATTATTAAGTTTAAATCGTACAATTTTTTGCCCACCCAGCGAGAATGACAACGGAGCTAATTCCGACCTGAGCAGCTTAGCTTTTCTGATTGTTTTTAGGGCTATTGTTCTCTGTGCTAGAGTCTAGAGGAATCGGCACGCTTGATTTCACACGGCTCTGGTGATCTAGAGCTGGCCAGCTGTAGCAGTTATACAACATCGAGGACATACAGGTTCTGTTGTATAGGCGTTGTATTTTTGCCAAGGACCTCTGATCTACGAGTCTAGCTTCCAGAAGGACTGGAAAACTATTTTCCCCATAACGAAGGGGGTGTGGAGGTGGGGGGGGGGGGAGCGGGAATCATGAGGGGAGGGGGTTAGGTGGGGTGGGGGTGGTTGCTCTTGTGGAAACTCCGCACAGATTACAATGCAGCAGTAAGGTGTGATCTTTTATTTTGATGGATTCTGAAACCGAAATTGCGCTTATGTGTTTTTGGGTATGCTGATGTCAAATTTGCCACTTTCGAAACTGTCTGATAACCAGTTTGGCGGCCATCTTTGATAATTTTCCCGCCACAAACTCCCATACTAAAGCAATAGGAAATGTTGTGTCTTCTCGAGAACACCTTGTTCTTGGTGCAGTTCTGGCCAAAACCTAGGTACTGTTTATAGGCGATGACATTTCTAGTTGAAATGCCTATGTTAATCTCTGTGGTGAGCCATGTGAGTGGTTGGCTAGTAAATACATTTATAATCAATGCTGTGCTAGAGATTTAATTGTACATATTTGACTGTCACAGTGTGCAAACAATTCTGTAGAATGTAGGTCAGGTTCACAATGTTCGGTATACGACATACACAATTCATGTATATTGCTTAACTCACCTTGTGTCACCAGCATCTCGAAACGCTCAAAATACTACTTCGTGTATCAATTAAACATTTTTGAGTTGGTCAATATTTTTCAAGATATTTAAATTTTAGAAGACTATCTTTGTAAATTTACCACTGAATTTTTTTTCCGCCGCCTTGATCGTTAAAGGGGTAATGGTAAGGAAAATTAATGTTTTAAGTCTTTTTAATTTTTAAAATTAAGTTGAGTTGGCACATTCATATTGAATAAGGATGTAGCTATTGGAAATCCAAGATGACCGTCAGCCACCTTGAAAATTGTTTTCCGGATGATAACTCCATTACTGTTTATCGGATTGCTTTGAAACTTCATAGGATGGTTGGACTAGGGCTGAGGAAGGAGCCTATCGAAATTGACACTGATCCGAAATCCAAGATGGCAGCCAGCCACTTGTGGCCATCTTGAAAAATGGTTTCCGGATGATAACTCTGTTACTATTTATCGAATTGATTTGAAGCTTCGTCGCATGACTGGACTAGGTCTGAGGAATAAACGTATTGAAATCGATGATGATTCTAAATCTATTATGGCCACCAGTGGCCATCTTGAAAATAGATTTCCGAATTACAACTCCATTTCCTCTACTCCATTTCATCTGAGGAGGAAACCTATTGAAATAGAAGATGATCCGAAATCAAATATGGCCGACAAATACCGACGGGCATCTTGAAAATTGGTTTCCGGACTAACTCCATGACCGTTTGGCAGATCACTTTGAAACTAGGTCGGAGGAATAAATTACTATTTTCTGAAAGCTCATTCATTGGTTTGTCATCAGGACGGGGTATTATGCGACGTTTACTCTTGTTCAATGTTAGGTTTTGCTTTTCACAAATCATTTACATTTATATTTCAGAATTACTTAAAACTACTGGAACTAAATTTGGAAACATGGTTCCATTTATCATTGGGAAATTTCGTGCTGATAGTGACATCACTGTGTCAAATATCAGCGGTGATCGTAACCAATCTCATCACAAATTTGGTATTACACCGATAGATTATGATGTATAGATCATTCATATCCTGTCACATTCCCCTACCCGTATCACAACTATCTGCTTTGTAATATCGTGTACTGTTGAACAGTGAGCACCACCATTTTGTCTCCTCACGTGATAGTATGTGTCATGCAAGTACCAATTCATTACATTCTGTATTATGTCATAATCAATTTCTTGGATATTTTGAATATAATTTAACTGGAAGCAACAACTTCCAGTTAAATTAGTTTCAAAAAATTGAACAGCATACCTGTATGATTGCTTTTATACCACATTGCCAAACCATAGATGGCACCTCTATGACTGGGCTTGCATACCTTGGCAGGCACGCTAGGCTTTTTCTGATTGGTTGAAAATTAAATCATGACAGCCATCATAGGCTTTAGAAATGTGTCAATATTTAGTTAGTAAAGCTTGAATAGATGTTGTTGTCGGCATGATAAAAAAAGCTAAAATTTCAAGGATGGATTATGGGTGGCAAATTCTATGGCTTAAATGGTTAGTATAAGATGAGGTGAGTATCCTTTAATATTTGCCCTGAGCTATGTCTGTATTGTACGTTAATTTGTTGTAATTAGCAAATTATTGTTTAAGATTTTGCTTCTTGTCCTCTGTCTTTGGAATGGAGGATCCAAATGAAACCCAGCTTTGCCACATGACTGCTTATACCAAGATGACGAGACCTGCTGACAGGGATGCCACTTGGTCACATGTCAAGGTTATCGGACCTTTATAAACTTTGTTCTTGTAATGTTAAGCTTTTGTTATAGGTCCCTGCTTCAGGAATGGTCAGCCCAATAACAACTAAATTTGAGCACGTGATGCACTATACCAAGCTCGTAGTCAATAGATACAATGCCATTGCAGTGGCAGTGTCAAAGGTCAAGGTGACCTGTACTAAACTCCTTAGCTTATATTTGGGATTGGGTGATACTATTGGAACTTTACTTGGCTACATGTTTGTTCATGATGTTATGGATCAGCACAATAATGTTGAGGCCACCTGGTCAAAGATCGCTCTAATCTTGGTATAAATCTTGTTAAGTTTTACGTTTAGGAAACCATCTCCGCTTATATTTCATGACTGATTAATCATATTGGAGCTAAACTAGGACACGATTATACAGCAGTGACATTGAGATAACTAGCTTACAGATTATGGTCATTTTAACCTAGATAAAATTAGTAACTTGTTATCTTACAACAAGCCAAGCAAATTGTATATTCTACTTAGTAAATTTGGTCCGAGCTCAGGGGTGCATTCAGGAGCGCGATTATTTTCAGTTCGCTTACAATTTTGTCACGTCATATCTATGGGGGTGAACCTACCACGTGGCCAAACAAAATGTTCGGCGAACTGAAAATGTTCATGCTCCTGAACAGACCCCTGGTGTTTATCGACAAACAGAAGGACAGGTGAGACATTTAATCCCGCTGATAAACGCAACATGCATAAAATAGTTCAATATTTAGAGTGAACCTTATAGAGAGGAAGCACCGCTGGCGTGGCCGACGAATTACTCACTATTATTTTAGTCTTACCCGTTTACATAATGGAAAAGCCATCCTATTGAAGGTATTTGTTCCATGGTTTTTTTTACCTAATTTATAAAAAAAAAAACCAATTTTATTGTACCATATATATAAAATGGGAGTGGGCAGAGATGCCCTCCCCCCCCCCCCCCATATTACCTTATTACATTATAATCACATGAAAAAGTAATCTACCCCACCCCCATAGATATGGGATAATGTTTTCTAAGATATAATTCGATCTATGCGATAAATTGTCACGCATTGGATGCAAAGTTGACCCGTTTCACAAATTGCTTAATCTAGTGATGGAGAACAGCCAACGCATTGAGTTGATAATATTTATTGTCTTCCAGCTCTAAACCTCTCAACCCCATCGAGCATCGGTATAACCAGGTGAAACACGCCCTATACCCTAGTGTGAGTGACGCCACTGTCACACACCTTATCAATACTATTCAAAGTCGATGGTGTCAAGTTATATGTTATATGTATGTATGTTGTTAACCTGTGTTAACTATGTGATTGACTAGATCGGTCTGCATATACCTGTTTTGTTAGGATTTGTAATGAATACAATCTGTAATATGTTAGCATTGCTGTTTGTGAACTGGCAATGTTTCATTCAATGCCAACTCATTGATGCTTAACATCCGCGGATAGGATTATCATTTTCACAGTGTTGCCTTGGTTATGCTGATGAGGTGTGAACAAATATATATTCTAAGTTATATCTTAGAAAATATTAGTTGATGTTTAGGCAGTGGGTGTCTTAATTTAAATTTTCTAAATATTTCGTATATTATGGGTAATATTTACGGTTGTGTAATGACAAATTTGTATGTGCAGCATTTGTGAAGCGCTGGAGCTCCTGTACATGCTCCTGCAGCACTAGTCCACACCACTGAATATTTATCATTCGAAATGACTAATCTGTGATGTCATGTCTATTCATTTGTACAAGCAAGATTATATAATGGAATATTACAGCATGTATGTGCGTATATGTGAATGTTTTGTAGACTGCTTTCTGTTATATCTATCTAAATATTGACATGGTATAGCCTGTCTTGTTTGTTCTTAACGTGTTTATACGAGATTTCTAGCCTCCACTTTATCATAGATAATACATTTATTTTTTCACAATTTCACATTTTGTTTGTTTTAACGATGTTGCTAAAGTAGTGTTGTGGTCCACAAATACTGTCATTATTTATCATAATATATACACACGTTATGTTGTTAAGGATATCATTACCCATTCCACATCACTCGTCATGCCTCTATCACAACAAACTTTTTTTATTGTTATGGGGAAATTAACAAATCATGTCGAGGAATTGATTAATTTCATGTAAGGTTGTCTCAAGTAGTATACTGTGACTTGCTGAACGGATCTATCAACTGGAAAGGGAAACAGCTGACCCACTTTGATATTCCCTTGAAAATGAAGTTGATGGCGATATAGGAATGTTTCTCTACATATGTGATTAATTAGTTTGCATGCAATAACTTGTGTTAGACTACACAAGATTTCACCCACATTCGGAAGATAACTTAATAACAGTAATACGATGTCAAGACGAAGTAAGAAGATGTCTTCAGGGCGCTCAAGATGGAAGCTAAATCTCTCAGGTTGTGGATCTATCTGATTTAATCGTCATTCGTTACCACCTTGTCATTTCTCATTTTTTCAAACCTAATTTAAATGTTAGATGAATGTTATACTTATGCTGCTCTGAAACATTTGAGTGTAGACTCCGCCATGATTCTGAGGAAAAACATTGTTTTCTAGCTGTGCAACCCATTTTCGGGAATGTTGTTTACCTGTTGCTATGGCAGCTAGCCCACTCAATAAGTGCCATTCAAATTTTCTAACTGCATATTTATTCCACATTATACAAATAAGAGTCCCTAAGTGAACTCCTATATGAACCTAAGGAACTCCTATATGAACCTAAGGAACTCCTATATGAACCTAAGGAACTCCTATATGAACCTAAGTGAACTCCTATATGAACCTAAGGAACACCTATATGAACCTAAGGAACTCCTATATGAACCTAACGAACTCCTATATGAACCTAAGGAACTCCTATATGAACCTAAGGAACTCCTATATCAACCTAAGGAACTCCTATATGAACCTAAGGCATAACATATAGTATTTTTATTATAGTATTTTCCATATACATTGTAGTAGTAACAAATTACTGTACCACAGCTATCCAGACTTAAAGCAGAGATACATAATATATATATTGAAAAAATAATTTTTTACTGATATCACTAAAATATTATGGTTATTGTATGCTTATTGCCTATATACAATATTGAACCGTATATACACACTTACAGCTGAACTATCATTTTATTAGCTCACCTGGCCTGAAAGGCCAAGTGAGCTTATGCCATTGCGACCTTCCGTCGTCCGTCTGTCATCCGTCAACTTTTTCTTTAAACGACTATATATGCTTATCAGTGTGGCGAGTTCAAATATGTCACTTTCGAGACTCGGATAAACGGTTTGGCTGCCAGCTTGGTTTGATTTCACGCCATAGTCTCCCATAATAAAGCCATGGGCCCATAGTAAAGCAATGGGGAATTCTTTAAACGACTTCTTCTCAAGAACCACTGGGCCAATTTCAATTATATTTTGGTGGAAGCATTCATAGGGCATAGAGATCTAAGTTTGTTCAAACGAAGCGGATCGGTCAAAATCCAAGATGGCCGCCGGCCAAAATGGCCGATTTTTAGACACTAAAAAATCTCTGAAACTGCAAGAGGAATTGATTCAATACTCATAGCACATTATCTATGGCAACGTTAGACCCAAGTTTATTCAAGCCAACCTTATTGGCCTATTTGCTTGGCGGCCATCTTGGATGACGTGGTTTTCCCAAAAAACGAACCGCTGAAGGGATAGAGCTGGAATTTATTAAATATGCTTTGGGACTAAGGGCCATTCAAATTTGTTCAAAGGAATTTCGTACGTTAAAAAACATGGCCGGCATCAACCAATCAAAATTTAGCATTTGTTGGTCATATTGGGTTTTTTTGTATTTGATGTATTTTAATAGCGAAAACTGTTCTATCTCTGCTTATCAGGGTGCCCAGTTCAAATATGCCACTTTCGAGAATGTCGGATAAATGTTTTGGCTACCATCTTGGTTTGTTTTCCCGCCATAGTCTCCCATAGTAAAGCAACGGGCCCATAGTAAAGCAATGGGGGAATTCTTTAAACGACTTCTTCTCAAGAACCACTGGGCCGATTTCAAATATATTTGGCAGGCTACATCCATAGGGCATTGAGATCTAATTTTGTTCAAACGAAGCGGATCGGTCAAAATCCAAGATGGCCACCAGCCAAAATGGCCGATTTTTAGAACCACTAAAAAATCTCCGAAACCGCGGGAGGAATTGATTCAAAACTCATAACATATCATCTATGGCAACGTTAGACCCAATTTTATTCAAGGCAACATGATTGGCCTATTTGCTTGGCGGCCATCTTGGATGACGTAGTTTTCGCGAAAACGACCTCCCGAGCCGCTGAAGGGATAGCACTGAAATTTGGTAAATATGCTTAGGGACCAAGGGCTATTCAAATTTGTTAAAAGGAAGTTCGTACGTTAAAAAACATGGTCGGCATCAACCAATCAAAATTTGGCTTTTGTTTGTCATATTGGCTTTTTTGTATTTGATGTATTTTGATGGCAAAACTTGCTGTATGTATGCTTATCAGGGTGGCGAATTCAAACATGGCACTTTGGAGACTGTTGGATAAACGGTTTGACTGCCATCTTGGTTTGTTTTCCTGCCATAGGCTCCCATAGTAAAGCAATGGGGAATTCTTTAAACGACTTCTCGAGAACCACTGGGCCGATTTCAACTATATTTGGCAGAATACAGCCTTAGGGCATAGAGGTCTAAGTTTGTTCAAACGAAACCGATCGGCCAAAATCCAAGATGGCCACCGGCTAAACCAGCCAATTTTTAGAAATGCCTTAAAATTTCTGAAACGGCTTGGGGGGTTGATTCAAAACTCACGAAACATCATTTAATGCAGGAGGAGAACCAATTTGTTCAAGAGAACCTGATTGGTCCATTGGCTTGGCGGCCATCGTGGATGACCTAGTTTTCGCGAAAACAACTTCGTATCCAGAATTGTTGAACGGATTGGGCCAAAATTTTGTAGATATGATAAGGGACTAAGGGCCGTTAAGTTTTGTTCAAAAGTAGTTGATACATAAAGAAACATGGCTTCTGTTTTCTTGTTATAATTCCGCTCAACTCTGTAGGGTTCTACTTATTGTTGATGGCCTTTCTGGCTGAAATGCCTATGATGCAGGTGAGCGATACAGGCCCCTTGGGCCTCTTGTTAAATTACATTATATCTGACAACAGTATAGCTTGCACTTCTGTTTCCCACAAACTATTCTACATACGTATGTACATGCAATCATGTTGACACATAGGTAGTGGGCGCACATGCATTCCCAAGGCACTCTGGGTTTCTGTGACGATTGTTGCACAGGGTATATCAGTTTGAAACAGTCCTGCCGAACTAATCCTTTGCAACAATTGCTACGAAAACCAGTTTTCCAAGCACCAAAGCTATATCATCCATAACATCAACACCCTACTACTACTACTACTACTACATCATATCCACCACCTGCAAATAATGTAACATAGACTCTAATGGCATAGTCTCTCTTTCAGATATACAACCTCTAGACATAGAAAACGAAAATGATACTGAAGACAATCTCAACTGGCAGCACTTTGTACAGATAAATCATTAAAACCAAACAACAAACACATGCTGATGTGCTATACCTGTTAGAAGTGACAGCACTGGTTGCACTAAGCCATATCCGTCTGTGATATTAGCCTAACAACTTGAAAATGACAATACACATGCTGTGATTACACACCAATCGCAAGATACACCTCAGAAGTTAGAATACGTAGACGTTGCAAGCTACATTACGGACGAATTGCCCAAGCCTGTTGCTAACCATTGTGTTGCACAGGAAGCATGGGGTGCCCCATCTACCCGGCTACCTTGACCGAATAATGAAACAAACACCTTTAATGATGATAACCAGCCTGTTGAACCAGGCTCTCAATCAACCAGTCCTGTAACAGTCAATGGGTGAGAAATCAGAAATGAAAACAACCACGTCATCTCACAACAAGAAAGTACAACTTCAAGTCCAATATAGTAGAGAACAATATTACACGACCTTGAAAAGCAAGTAACAAAAATGCAGGAAAGTAGTGAAATGGACCTTTCCAGTTTATCCATCAATCGTATTACGTCATATTCAAATATGTAATGTGTAGGATGACATAAGCAATGACGTCCTGAATGACATAGATAAGTTCGTCACAGACGATTAATTGATGATGGACTAAGCGTTGGTGTACGAATTCAGCTAGAGATGGGTGCTGCATAGCTCATGATTTCTCCTAACAGTCAAGTTATAAAACTAAAGATCATGAGAAACAACAAATACAACAAAGCACATCCACTCTGTATCGCGGTGTTTAGATCGTAACTGGCAGGCTATATCACAAAATGTAAAAGGCTGACAACCTGCCAACACACAAGATAACAAATATTGCTTCATATTTAGAACATAGTAGATCCATCCCAGCCATACACCAGAACTGCACACTTGCTGACAAAACCCAGTAAACAAGTTCAATTTTGGGAACCTTGTGGTTTCTGGCAAGTAAGAAAACCAATGAAACAAACTCCAAACACAACATAGGAATAACCTCAATGCTACTAGTGAACCGATTCCTGTATACAATACATCAGGCAAGACAAAACATTAATTTGTGAGGAAACATGTCATTGTAAGTGGAAGCCCAACTCTCAGAAAACTCAGTGGCAGATATATCTCTAACAAGGTACTGAACATCAAAATAAAAACTGAGAGGAACAAAAATCTATGATGTACATAGCCAGATAGAAAACTACCATTTTCCAAACAGGCATGATACAATCGTGATATTGGTCCAAATGACATATCCATAAGTACCCACAATGTATGATGATTACAGAGGGTTAGATATATCCAAATATCTAAATCTTTGTGTCAACTCGCCTACCACGACCCATAAAATCAGCTCCACTACACTTCAACAGCATGTAGAACACCTTGGCTGAGCCATTACATATGGCACTGGTAGACAAGTTCCGACTTTTTATAGCCTCCAGCGGATCAGTGTATAATGAACTGTTCTATGACCATATACACCCACATATAAATGGTACTACTAGACTCCTCAATACACACATAAAAATGTACCCTCCACAAACAAACATGAAGGAGAAAAAGCACATGTGGTTCAATCTCCCAACCACCGAGTCCCTTAAAATTAAAAAGGACTTAAAATAGATATAAAAATCTTTAAAATCCTAATAACTACACCAAATACAAAACTGCAAATAACAAAGCTACATTCTATATCAGAACAGCAAAACATGAATTTCTGAGAGAAAATAGAATCCAAAAGTGCGAAAAATTAATACTGGAATTATGTAAAAAATAAAACTGTACGAAGAGAAACAATGAGCAATTTATAAAATCCGAAAAACAGTTCTTTAGCAACTGCTGTCAAAGGCGAATCTGACATCCTCAATAAATATGTTTCAAATGTATTCACTGTAGAACTGTATAAGTCTAACCTGGACTCTGCAATGTCCTTGAATCATTTGTTTGAGATGAAATTATGACCTTTCAGAGCAAATCGATCATGTAAAACACACGTACTGTAGTATATTGACCTCGTGACAACTAACAGACAAGATTAATCCAGCAGACGTAGTTTATTTAGGCCTCCAAGGGGTTCGATTCAGTTACACATAAAAGTCTTATTAAAATGAGGAACTATGGAATTGGAGAAAAAATTGCAAAGTGGACAGAAAATTTACTCAGTAATAGAAAACAACAGGTAAAATCAATGGCACACAATCCGGCTAGATGGATGTTATTAATGGTGTACCGCAGTCTAGGGTACTTGGACCAACACTGTTATATATAAATGACTTGTCGGTATAATGAAGCTGCTATTGCAAAATCTGCAGATGATAGCATGATCTATGGAAATATCGCCATATATGACATTCAGAATACTCTAAGTACAGTATGCAATTGGTCTAGAGCATGGTAACTCATTTCATACAAACAAAACCCATGTTATCGACTGGAAATAATGATCCAAGAAACGCGTAGGCCTACTCTTTCTCACAAACATATACAGTATTGGCATCGGAGAGATAGAAAGACCTGGCAGTTCATATTGATGGCACACTTACTTCTAATAGACACACAAATGTCATAGTGCCAAAGAGAAATCAAACTGAGTCAAACGAACTTTTAGCCAGTTCGACCCAAGAACCATCACATTGCTATATAAGGCTCGTGAGACCGATCCTCAAATACTATAATTGTTGGGCACTGAAAGCTGTTAGAATGGGTTCATCGTTGCGCATTACAACTAGTTACCCAAAATAAAAACTATACATATTCGGGGAGACTTGAGAAACTAAATTTGATGTCATTGAATTATAGACGATTTCGAGGTGACTTAATAGAAACATATAAGTTTATTGATCACGGATGAGAATCTGCCCCTTTTTCGCTGATTTCTTTCTTTTTAAAAAGATAAATAAACGGTTGCCAGTTCTGTCTCAAAAGACCAAATTAGATGATTTTTTGTATGTTAGATTACATTCCAGCTTTTTTTCTGACAGTTTCTTTTTTCGGCCATCCTCATGCCTGATTAATGACAAATATAACATAGACAAAGATATCTTCTTTGGAATCTCCAATATACACATACCAAAAGGCACAAACTCAAACTCGGCACAAAGCATAGCTGCAAAGAAATCTGCAAGTACTTTTCAAATAGAATCGTATCATCATGGAACTCATTGCGATCCATAGTTGCTGAGTCGTCAACTCTTGACACATTCAAGACCAAATTGGGCATGCATTTTAGAGACATGAAATTCTTATTTTACTTTAAAATATCTGTGTTGGCTATTCGAGAGTAGGCCTACATGAACAACTATGGTAAGCCATTTGAACAGGACAATAGGAACAATGTTGATGGCTATGATAATGATCTTCCCTTGGTTTTGTCCCTATTTGTTAGAGTTATCAGCCACCGAAAGATTTTAAAACTTCATCTATGTGCAATAACTCGAGTTACACCAAACATAATTGAGCCAAATTCAGATTATAACTTAATAATATAAAGGCAAATGATAAGTTCGTGTTTCGTTAGTTTTCATCAATATTTGCATGAGTGCTTGTCATTGAAAAATACGAACTTAGATACTACTTAAACTGATCGAGACTGGCTGAGAAAACTAGATATGACTACATGGAACCTTATTTGATTCATCATACGTGGTTTTAATTCATCAATTATTTATGAAACGTCGTGCTGAGGATTCGAGAAACATGTTTATTAAATAGTAAAGACATACAATTCGTACAACAACGCTTTGTCCGTCATCAATTAAGTGTTCTTGGCGAACTTATCTACATTGATGACGTCATTGATTATAATGTCACTATTCACGTCACGTAGTTGATTATGAGGTCATATAATGAATGGATAAACTGGAAAAGTCCATATTTTACAAGAGGGACCGCGAGATTTTCAGCGCCACCAGTGCGTCAATAGACTACGGCCCTGTAGTTTACTTACATCGCATTTCAACAAAACCCGGAATTGAGTTGATTTGTATAGCTTGCATCGGCTTATATTACTATTACATTAAAACAAAATGCACATTAAACAGTTCATATGGCAAACAAAAATAACACTATTTTCAAAAATGTTGGTCCCGATCTCCGGCTGATCCGTAATAAGGAAAGAATTAGTTACCTCTGCAGTATGTAGAACTTGTTTGAGTGTAGCTCAAACAATCATGAACCTAGACGAGATCTACCATATACCAGCTGTCTACCAGTCAATACTATCACATAATTCTACAAGAACTTTCCAGGGAGACGTTGCCAGCGACCGTCAGTGATGCTCAAGAAGTGACCGAGATGGTCACGAAACCTACACTCAAACATTTTCTACATCCCGAACAGGTAACGGATTTTTCGTTTAAAATAACAGTTATTGAAGCCTTACATCGTGAGGAAGTTCATCCCATTTAGTACATATTTGTTTTATTTTTTATTTCAACCACATTTTCACCAAGTTAATGACATGTTCGAAGTACACCATTGTACGTAGTATTTTTAATCTGTAATTAATCCGTTAAAATTTTACGCTGAATTTTACGAGAATACACAATGGCGCATAAATATGTAGAGAATTTGCTTAACGTTCGTAATGTTGAATACTTTTAATCACATTTTGATTTTTACTGATCATTGATACTGTTTAAGGTGCATCGTATCTGTTCTAATATTAAGGTCTGTTTCCCCAGTATAATTCGTCTTCTATTCTTTATGGCCATTTAGATTTTTTTTAAATCAATATTTATTTTCGTAAATATTTTTTTTGGGGATAGATTGTTCTAATACTGAACAAGCACAAGTTGTTCGAATGACATATGCCAAAATAAGATACACTAGAATTCAAAATTCATGAATCCATTTCCTCAGTCAATCATATGACGTCATGATCAACTACGCCACGTGTATGCTGACGTCGTAATCATGACGTCATGAATGATTGATGCCACCCGTCTTTAACGCCTAATAGTCCAACACGTTGTACGAATGGTGTGTTTTTGCTATTTAATAAACATGCTGTTGAATATTTTGAAAATAATTTGACTGGGCGCTTTGCTGCCATAGGCGGCAACAGCAACCAGTCAAATTAGTTTCAAAATATTCAACAGTTTACCTATATAGTTTTCTGGAAATTGATAGTCGGTGAGTTCAGAGATCGATCGATCCCAACACGAGCGAGATGTGGGTGGAGCTTAGCTAGAGATGGGCGGGACATGGCTAAAAATGGAAAGGTCCATTGGGTCGTCAAGAAGAGAAGCTTATTCACTTATGGGAACATGTCTTTATGGTCTGAACAGTTTAAATCCATTACCGTCCAAGCATCTATGGGGCATCTACACAACCTTTGCACCCGTGCTACTTTCTTGAAGGTCTGGTAGGGCTCACACAACCCGAAGTGGATATTCACCACTTAGGTATCTACATACTCATTGACACATTGCCACAGGAAGGAGAGCTTCATAAAGGAATCTAAATCTCGCTGGACCGTAAACCTTAGACATACTGCATAAGTACGCGGTACCGTCTGCATGCTCACTACTCGTGAACCCACCATGCACATCAGCAGGCTGGGAACTGCTGGGAGAAAGGACTAAAATACGATGCTGCAACGAACAGCACTTTGCAGTACCTTAATCTGGCAATTTTCACAATTTCAAAATTGGGATAGCATATTCCTACGGTGGAATAAACTGTAAGACAGACATAATATCAGTCTAAAGCAACCATCAAAGTAAAGCGGCTTGTCCAAAGATACGGCCACTGGCGGCTAAACTAGAAACAGTGGAGGAGTAGCAAAATGTCTACTGTGTAGGTATGGAACAGAAGTTATACATCATTCTCTCCTATGTCAGAAAAGCAGCTAAAATACAAAATCAGCTACACTACTAAACTACACAGGGTGCATCAAAACTTACAAACTCAAGCTTTGAAAAACTAAGAGTGTTTATCTTACAGCAGAAATCAACACGAACCTTTCATCAGGTGTCAAATCATGATAGTCTGTCCAGGCGTTGTGTTTTTCATCTATCTATTAAGGGAAACTACTCCAAATGGACCTTCCAAGTTTTAGCTATGCCCCGCCTACCCCCCAGCTAAGCTCTGCCCACACTTCGCCGTGTTGGGATTGATCGATCCGCGAATGCCCTAACTATCAATTTCCTGAAAAATATACAGGTAAGCTGTTGAATATTTTGTAACTAATTTGACTGGGTGCTGTTGCTGCCTACTGGTCCTACTGGCAGCAACCGCGCCAAGTCAAACCAGTTTTAAAATATTCAACAGACTATTTATTAACTAGTAAAGACAAACAATTTGTACAACAACGAATAGTCCGTCTTCAAATATGCGATCGTGACCTACTTATCTACGTCATTCATGACGTCACAATGACGTCATTCATTATGATGCCATTCTACACGTCACATAGTTGATTTTTTACGGCATATGATGGATGGATAAAGTGCAAGGTCCATTGAAGTTTCTCCTGAAGGAGGACTTCGAGAGGCAGCAGTTACAAACAGGACAGAAATAGCCATTACCGAGAATGCAGTCTAGCCATCCCGCCAAAGATGGGCATTATCTTTGACCTTTTCACTTCACTATTGCTTCTAGTTGCACCCAATGACGCCACGCAAAGATGAGGAAGGTATCACTGTTCGGACTGTATCTTACAAAGACCTGTTATTGATTACTACGTCTGTTACCAGGATCTAACAGATTGTGTTGACACTAACACAGTTCCCTATCGTCTATTCTGATTGTATTACGGTCATGGTGACACGAGGATTTAGCTTATAATCTAACACAATATAGAGTCGGTTATGAATAACTATAATGACCATTGGCAATAGTTATATATTTTGAAACTAATTTGACTGGCGCCATTGCGCGCACACAGACAAATAATCAAGAAACAAAACAAATAACTCTGTCTATAAACCTAGTTGGATACGAAACCCGTAGCATGTTTTGACAACCATGTGGATGAAAACACCTACTTTAGGCAGCAATAGTTGTCAGGCAAAGCTTTTAAAGATTTATAAATGCTAATTAGTATTAATCTGGCAACATACATAGACTATACCTGATTAAGTTACGTTAGCATCACCTTCATCTGCTCAATCTATATACTCCTCCGTGCCAAATGGCCAATGGGTACTCCACGTGTGTATTCATGAATCAGACCAATTAAGGTCATCGCTGACAACAAGACAGACATCAATATGTCACCGGCTGGAACCATTAGATCACTAAATCTACACGCATTCACGCCATATTTAGTCAAGGGATTTAAGCAAAGTTGCGTATTTTGGCTTGGGTGGCGAGGTTACGTAATATATCGACAGACAGTGTCACAACCCTAGCCAGAAGTAATTTTCTAGTCCCTGATGTTATTTTGGTGTTTGTCAGAATAAAATATTGGATTTGAACGATGGTGAGTGATGAGATTCCAGAAATCTCGTACTTTGAATGCGCGCGATGGACTGGACGCACACAACTGACCGTAAGCTCGCGCGCCCACACATACACACACACGCACGCACGCACGAACGCACGCACGCACGCACGCACGCACGCACACACGCAAATACGCATGCACACACGTGCCTGTGCGGGTGAATGCATTCATGCACATACGCATGCACGCACACATACGCATACACATGCGTGCATGCGCGCATGTACATACACGTACGTATATAATCATTATGAGAGAGAGAGAGGGAGAGGGAGAGGGAGAGGGAGAGAGAGAGAGAGAGAGAGAGAGAGAGAGAGAGAGAGAGAGAGAGAGAGAGAGAGAGAGAGAGAGAGAGAGGGTGGAGGGAGGAAGCGAGGGGAATGGAAGGATGGGGAGGGGAGGGGAGGGGGAAGGGAGGGAGAGAGAGAGCTATATAATATGCAATTTATGTTTTATTTCAATTCAATAAAGAGGGGCACTGAACAGTTCGCATAGTAAAGTCCTGTTGCCGACCAAATATCTAAAGAATTAAGCAATAATCTGTATGACTTGAAAATATGTTGACTGAACTGTTTTTCTACCGATTGCAAGCAGCGACAACTTTCAATCAAATTCTGTATTCAATATAGACAACATGTATATCAACTGTACAGAGTATAGAGTATCCCATCATCATTATCAACTTTCTCCGTGAATTATGCGCCGTGGTGGAAGCGTGAATTGGTTTCCCGCTGGTCGCAGCCAGGGCCTCAGTAGACGATACCATATACTCTCCGGTGTGATTCCAAATCCCAGGTCGTCCAATCTTTCCATCGCCCAATCCAACGAGAACCTGTTCTGGTATGCCGCAGCTAGGACGGCAAGATATACTGTAATTGAAGGGAAAGCATGAGTATCTACAAGGTAGTGAGTTCTTAAATGATGTCCAGGTAAGAGAGAGAGAGAGAGAGAGAGAGAGAGAGAGAGAGAGAGAGAGAGGGAGGGAGGGAGGGAGGGAGGGAGGGAGGGAGGGAGGGAGGGAGGGAGAGAGAGAGGGAGCGAGGGAGCGAGAGAGAGAGAGAGAGCGAGCGAGAGAGAGAGAGAGAGAGGGGGGAGAGGGGGGGGGGGGGAGTGGAGGGGAGGGAGGGAGGGCGGGAGGGAGGGAGGGAGAGCCACTCAATATATGAGATAATAATAAAAAATCAGGTCAAGCACCCATAGAAAGTTGGCGGCGAATCATAGCTAGAGAAGGATCCTGCTATTAGCTTGGATTAAGAGTCTGGATGTGACCGATTGAGGGATCCATTTCTAGCTAAGCTCCGCCCATTTCTAGCCAAGCTCCGCCCATTTCCAGCTAAGCTCCGCCCACGCTGTTAACGTATTGGGATTAATTTATATCTCTTTGAACCCTGAGTTCCAGGAATCTAAATTTCAAGGTAACTACACACTTTCTTTGCCTATGGCAGCAACAGCTGTCAGTCAAATTAGTTTCAAAACGAACAGACTGTTTATTAGGTTGTGAAATGACCAAACTCGTACAATTCATACACTTTCATGACATACCTTTAGAATTTCGTGACAGACCTAGATGTTACTTGCATTGTGACATCAGCTAGCTAGTAACAGAATTGTCTATGACGACAGATAGTTCAGTGACAGATCGACACCTCTATTTTGTGGAAATGTACTAATGTTATCCAGTGGAATACAAATTCTTTCTCGAAACATTTCGCAGGGAGATTCCGAATATTGTGAATATGAGTGGATCTAGGTAAAACATAAGTCCCAAGTAGTATTTCACCATAAGGTGCTGACATAACAGCAAACAGAAAACATATTTTTGATAATTGATTATGATGACAAATACTCGAGTGATAGATTGGTTTCTTCCATTGTCACAGAATGAAGGTATGCGAGTGTGCTGACACAAGCGATTTCACAGAGACCCACACACTGACCACACACTGACCACATGGTAATCATGTGAAGTGAATATTCCTACCTGCTCGTGTACCTGACGCACAGGTAATGAGTGTATCACCTCTGCTGTAAGCTCCCAGTAAACCTGCTCTGTATTGCTTAAACACGTGACCACCGAGCTCATCTGTACAATAAAAATGTATCATGTTAACAAAAAACAACAGACGCAAGGACCTCTGGTGCCCATCTAGAACACTAATATATGAACAAAGACTGTATTGATGGGCTTTAACATGCTCTGGGACCCTGTGCCCAATCCAGTAACAGTTGACTAAAACTGGCCGTAAAATACATAAACCAGAACATATTACATGATGTAAATGCGACTCTGCAGGTGTTGTAGTAATATCAACCTTGGTATACGCCATCATAATCAATTAACCTTTCCGGTTTTAGCTATGCCCCGCCCATCTCTAACTAAGCTCCACCCACACCTCGCTCGTGTTGGGATCGATCGATCTCTGAACACACTGACTATCAATTAAAAAAAACCTATACTGGTAAGCTGTTGAATATTTTGAAACTACTTTGACTGGGTGATGTTGCTGCCTAAGGCAACAACAGCGCCCAGTCAAATTAGTTTCAAAATATGCAACAGCATGTTTATTAAATGGCAAAGAATTACAAAGACATACAATTCATACAACGTGTCGGACCATTTGAATGACGTCTATATGGAACACTTTGTGACGTAATGATTGTGACGTCATCATACACGCACTGAGCTGATTATGACGTCATACGCGGTCAGATGATGGATGAATACTCTGGAAAGGTGAATTGACTTGATGGCTCTAATGTATATTGGGCGCGAGATGTTCATATCAATGACACTCATAGAAATACAGTTATAACGATCGCCTATGACGCTTCTCTATACTCAGCACCCACCCCAACCCACCTCGGTTGTTAAATGCAAAATTAAAGGAATACCACGTGGTTCCTCCTCCACGGGCACTAGAAGATGACCAGGTATGGAGTTGATCAGCTAGAACCCCTAGGCTGAGATAGGCAGCTGATTTCACAAGAGAAAACAACAGTCTGGATTTATTAGTCAATGATATGACGTCATAATCAACTATGTAACGTGTAGGCTGACATCATATTCAATTACTTGATGACGGACCACATTGTTGTACGAATTGTGTCTTTACTGTTTAATAAACATGACGTTGAATATTTTGAAACTAATTTGACTGGACACTGTGGTAGCAGCAGCACCAAGTCAAATTAGCTTCAAAATATTCAACAGCTTACCTGTATAGTATTCTCGAAATTGATAGTCAGGCAGCTCAGGGAGGGATCGATAGATCCCAACACAGGTGAAGTGTGGGTGGAGTATAGCTAAAGATGGGCGGGCGGAGCTAAAACTGGATTGCTCCATTATTTATGTCTATACTGCCTTTAACCCTTTAACTCACGAATTTATTCCAGAAAATTTAAATTTTGTCATAGAAAATGTCAATTTGCAGACCAAGAGAATACTATGTTTGACAATTTACCACTGGAATAACTGGTTATCGAGTCAGTCATACCAGTTATAAATTTTCAAAAACGGTCTTCTCTTGGGGCACTACAGAAGCCGTTTTTGGTTGGCATGGGTGTTAAGGAGTTATATAGTCATTCACATACCAGCTTTTCTATGTTTTGATTATAGGCCTACATTTTGCACCATAGCTATAACGAGATAACCGAGATACGTACAGCGCATCTTGTTTATAACATGTTTGACTGGGGTGGGGAGGGGAGGGGGTATGGGAGGCGTGCGTATGGTGATGTATGTTTAAGAAATCTTAAGGAGACACCCCCCCCCCCACACACAATTTTGACCACAACGCCATCTACTAGAGCTAATTAAGGGGCTTTATTATTCGACCATTGTTTTATGTATGATAAGCCGCTATCACGCGTGTATATGTATCTATATACATTACGTCAAGATTATCTTTCAAGATAGCAATAGGACCTACTTTATACCCGTGATGTATATCTTTTGACAGTTTTATGACTGACAGACAGGTCACGGAGTAAAACAACTTTTGTTCTTATTTTATCACATCGCGAACCCTTTAAAGCTTGAAATCCCCAAATCCCCATTTCAAGACAATCTGCTGGATGTTTTGCAACTAATTTGTCATCAATCTTTTTCTGCCAGAGTCAGCAATAGATTCCAGACCGATTAACTTCACAAATTGGTCAACATACTAATTCTTAGGTTAAAAATAATTTCTTAGTTCATTATCTTTCTGCTTCATATGATTAATATGCACCAACATTGTTTCTTTTCTAGTCTGTGTCTACGGAATTAAAGTTGATTTGTTCAATGGAGCTTTCCATTTTTAGCTATGCCCAGCCCATCTCTAGTTAAGCTCCACCCATACCTCGTCTGTGTTGGGATTAATCGATCCCTGAATGCCCTAGCTATCAATTTCCTGAAAACTATACAGGGAAGCTGTTGAATATTTTGTAACTAATTTGACTGGGTGCTTTTGCTGCCTATGGCAGCAACAGCGCCGGCAGCAACAGCGCCCTGTCAAATTAGTTTCAAAATATTCAACAGAATATTTACTAAATAGTAAAAGCAAACAATTTGTACAACAACGCATAGACCGTCTTCAAATATGCGTTCGTGACGTACTTATCGACGTCATTTATTATAATGTCATTCTACACATCACGCAGTTCATTATGACGTCATATGATGAGTGGGTACTCTGGAAAGGTGAATTGTCGGCTTTTACCAATGGGCTTGACTCATATGTAAAACTGACTTAGGTACGACTCTTCCATACACTGTTAAACTTGCATTCAATGTTTAAAAATAAAATAGTTTTAGATACTTATTTGAAATTGTTATCTGACTGTTTCACAAAGTATTTCTGGAATTGCTTAGCATTGATAATCCATACACTCTTACATAATGCTTTGAAAAGGAAAAAGAAGAAGATGAAGAAGAAGAAGTAGAACAACAACGGGACGAAGAACAGCAGCAACAGTAGTAGTAGTAGTAGTAGTAGTAGTAGTAGTAGTAGTAGTAGTGGTAGTGGTAGTGGTAGTGGTAGTAGTAGTAGTAGTAGTAGTAGTAGTAGTAGTAGTAGTAGTAGTAGTAGTTGTTGTTGTTGTGGAAGCAATAGCAGCGGCTTCTGCGGCGGCAACAACAACAACAACAACAACAACAACAACAACAATGACGAAGATGACGACAACGACAACGACAACGACAACAACAACAACAACAACAACAACAACAACAACAACGACGACAACAATGACAACGACAACAACAAGAACTTTGTGCAAAAGATGAACCAGAGAATAAAATGATGATAAAGAAAATGGTGAGGGCAAGGAACAAGAAAGACGAGAATGTTGAAGGAAAATTAAATGTAGATCAAATCGTTATTTCATCCTGCAAACGTTGGTTCATGCTTTTGTGAAATGAGAACTGACAATTTCTTAAGCTCTTGCTATTACCTGGGTGAATTGGCATGAGTGAGTACTGAATCATGTTACCATGGTGTCTAAAATGATCCCTTTGATGTAAAATTTCATTATAGCCAAAGTCATCACCGTACTCAGACGGATTGGTTGTTTCAAAATTATCGATTGCCATTGGTCCAATAAACTCATTGGAGATATTAGGATGAATTCGTGAATTCAACAGCACATCCCTTGATTGCCGATATTTTTCTCCTGTGATTCCATCATATGTTGGTGTACCGTCTATAATATTAAGGAGGTAGATAGGTTCTTGTGCCCGGTGCCCTTTGTATGTCACACCTCGGCGAACGTTCACCACGCTCCTGAAAGACAAGCAACACAGCCAAAGGTGGACAAGCAGATTTAGCGATCTCATAGTCAGGGTGGAGATGAGTTTGGGTGCACGTTTCCCAATTATCATAGTCATTGAACTTTCGAATATTAGATACTCAGGATCTTAGTTTCAAAGCAACAATCTGGATAAGCTACATCTCAGCCTCGTCATGAAGAAATCGTCTCGAATAAACCAGGAATAAAACACGAAATGCATGAATTTAAGAAACTGTATATGCTAACAGAGTCCTTTGATTAGATTTGTTTTTAAAATATCCCAATTACTATCAAAGTTACCTCACTTGACAGGAAGACTGGGGGTAATCTAGTATATAAATGCAGATGAGTCCTTTCAATAGCTCTTATCTAGCGTGTAACCAATAAGCTACAATGCACAGGTGACCAGCACACATCTTCGGAAAGTACAGATATTACATATTTAGAAAATAATAATTTCGTTTTTGTGTCTCTATTTGGTATCAATCGGAGTAAATCTGGCTCCATGGATAATAATTCTGGATAAACTTTAGTCATTTTAGAGTCCCTCACGAATATATAAAACTCAAAGCAAAGAATCGAGTCCCCAGATGCTTCGTCACTCAGAATCCAAGTCATTGCAGCTGATCCTATGATCGATGGCACTACATCTACCTAATATATGATATTTAGTCCCTGACTACCCTAACACGACCCCCAAGCCTGTCACCCCACACAGCCAGGTTTTAGTGTGCTAATACTCCACATTGACGAGTGTTCAGAAATACACAACTCATGCCAAACCAGGCACTCACTCACTCTCATTCATTATAGTATGCATCCTCAACATATGATGACATGGGAATATGTATCTTACCTAAATCCTGTACTTCGAAGGTTCGCTACCTGACGACGTGTGATCTGTCCTGAAGTGTACCAGTGACCATACACTGGACGGTACCACCAATGTTCATCCTTCACTGGGGCTGACATCTCACTTACTGATGGGATACGTGAAGGGATCTCCTCTCCTGTGATGTCATGGATCAAAGCTGGATAACTTCCTGGAAAACTGACTCCAAACACTGCGCACTTCTTGTAGACCGCCTGGCTGTTGACGTGGGGTAGCACATCAGGGGTGGCTCTGCTTCTCGTAGCTAGATGAGCTAGCGTCAATAAAACTCCATCCCGATATGGGTAGGACTGGACGAGAATAGGTAGACGCAACTGGTTAAATTTGACTCCAAACTGGCCCACCATGTCACGTGTTATCAGGCCACCAGCATTAACAAACATCACGTCATACTCGATGCCACTGACATCTACAAGAAGATGTCTTTGTTGGGCATCATCCGGATAAGCTACGGGCCAAGAAGTGTTGGCAGGAAATATTGCTATAACACTTCGGAACCCTGCATCCACAGCCATTTTTAACTCTCTCATCGTCATACGTCCGGCGGTATAGATACCCTGAGCGGGGTACAGGTTTGTTTTCCACCAAATCTTACTGCCGTACGGTAATCTTACATTATTTCCGGAAGCGCTGGACATTTGCTCATGCCATACCAGAATAAATAAACCGAGGATACGAGCAGCAGTTTTAAGATCCATTATGGATTTGAATATTCAATGATCTGCGAGTACTGCTCTGAGTCTACACTAGTAGGCTATAAATGTTGTATATCTCTATCTATCAATCTCTCATTCTAGGGTAAACATCCACGTGATGGGTTTGAACTAATTATCTCGTTTATTCAAAGATAAACTTGATCTTGATGGATAATAATTTAACCTATGAGATAAGGAGCTAACATATGAACCCCGCTAATACAGACACGCTTCCCGTAAAATTAGTTTCAAAATATACAGCATAATATTTATTAAGATGTAAATTCACACAATGACCTGTAATTCATATACATCATCACATGGTTACTGTCAGACGATGTTATTTGATGGCGACGGTAGCTACCAAGTCACATATTTTGACTATAACGTCAGATACTTTAGTGACCGATCATACCCATCCAATTCAGTCATTACTGGTATATTACCAGCACGTCATTATCGTTATGCTAATTCAGTCGGTATTGGTCTGTTACCAGCACGTCATTATCGTTATGCTAATTCAGTCGGTATTGGTATATTACCAGCACGTCATTATCGTTATGCTAATTCAGCCGGTATTGGTATGTTACCAGCACGTCATTATCGTTATGCTAATTCGGTCGGTATTGGTATATTACAAGCACGTCATTATCATTATGCTAATTCAGTCTGTATTGGTATGTTACCAGCACGTCATTATCGGTATGCCAATTCATTCGGTATTGGTATGTTACCAGCACATCATTATCGTTATGCCAATTCAGTCGGTATTGGTATGTTACCAGCACGTCATTATCATTATGCTAATCCAGTCGGTATTGGTATGTTACCAACACGTCATTATCATTATGCTAATTCAGTCGGTATTGGTATATTACCAGCACATCATTATCGTTATGCTAATTCAGTCGGGATTGGTATGGTACCAGCACGTCATTATCATTATGCTAATTCAGTCGGTATTGGTATGTTACCAGCATGTCATTATCCTTATGCTAATTCAGTCGGCATTGGTATGTTACCAGCACGTCATTATCATTATGCTAATTCAGTCGGTATTGGTATGTTACCAGCATGTCATTATCGTTATGCTAATTCAGTCGGTATTGGTATATTACCAGCACGTCATTATCGTTATGCTAATTCAGTCGGTATTGGTATGTTACCAGCACGTCATTATCGTTATGCTAATTCAGTCGGCATTGGTATGTTACCAGCACGTCATTATCATTATGCTAATTCAGTCGGTATTGGTATGTTACCAGCACATCATTATCGTTATGCCAATTCAGTCGGTATTGGTATGTTACCAGCACGTCATTATCATTATGCTAATCCAGTCGGTATTGGTATGTTACCAACACGTCATTATCATTATGCTAATTCAGTCGGTATTGGTATATTACCAGCACATCATTATCGTTATGCTAATTCAGTCGGGATTGGTATGGTACCAGCACGTCATTATCATTATGCTAATTCAGTCGGTATTGGTATGTTACCAGCATGTCATTATCCTTATGCTAATTCAGTCGGCATTGGTATGTTACCAGCACGTCATTATCATTATGCTAATTCAGTCGGTATTGGTATGTTACCAGCATGTCATTATCGTTATGCTAATTCAGTCGGTATTGGTATATTACCAGCACGTCATTATCGTTATGCTAATTCAGTCGGTATTGGTATGTTACCAGCACGTCATTATCGTTATGCTAATTCAGTCGGTATTGGTATGTTACGAGCACGTCATTATCGTTATGCTAATTCAGTCGGCATTGGTATGTTACCAGCACGTCATTATCATTATGCTAATTCAGTCGGTATTGGTATGTTACCAGCATGTCATTATCGTTATGCTAATTCAGTCGGTATTGGTATATTACCAGCACGTCATTATCGTTATGCTAATTCAGTCGGTATTGGTATGTTACCAGCATGTCATTATCGTTATGCTAATTCAGTCGGTATTGGTATATTACCAGCACGTCATTATCGTTATGCTAATTCAGTCGGTATTGGTATGTTACCAGCACGTCATTATCGTTATGCTAATTCAGTCGGTATTGGTATGTTACCAGCATGTCATTATCCTTATGCTAATTCAGTCGGCATTGGTATGTTACCAGCACGTCATTATCATTATGCTAATTCAGTCGGTATTGGTATGTTACCAGCATGTCATTATCGTTATGCTAATTCAGTCGGTATTGGTATATTACCAGCACGTCATTATCGTTATGCTAATTCAGTCGGTATTGGTATGTTACCAGCACGTCATTATCGTTATGCTAATTCAGTCGGTATTGGTATGTTACGAGCACGTCATTATCGTTATGCTAATTCAGTCGGGATTGATATGTTACCAGCACGTCATTATCATTATGCTAATTCAGTCGGTATTGGTATGTTACCAGCATATCATTATCGTTATACTAATTCAGTCGGTATTGGTATGTTACCAGCACGTCATTATCATTATGCTAACTCAGTCGGTATTGGTATGTTACCAGCACGTTATTATCATTATGCTAATTCGATTGGTATTGGTACATTACCAGCACGTTATTATCATTATGCGAATTTGATCAGTATTGGTACGTTACCAGCACGTCATTATCGTTATGCTAATTCAATCGGTATTGGTATGTCACTGGCACGTCATTATCGTTATGCTAATTCAGTTGGTATTGGTATGTTACCAGCACGTCATTATCGTTATGCTAATTCAGTCGGTATTGGTATATTACCAGCACGTCATTATCGTTATGCTAATTCAGTCGGTATTGGTATATTACAAGCATGCCATTATCGTTATGCTAATTCAGTCAGTATTGGTATGTAACCAGCATGTCATTATCCTTATGCTAATTCAGTCGGTATTGGTATGTTACCAGCATGCCATTATCGTTATGCTAATTCAGTCGGTATTGGTATATTACCAGCACGTCATTATCGTTATGCTAATTCAGCCGGTATTGGTATGTTACCAGCATGTCATTATCGTTATGCTAATTCAGTCGGTATTGGTATATTACCAGCACGTCATTATCGTTATGCTAATTCAGTCGGTATTGGTATGTTACCAGCACGTCATTATCGTTATGCTAATTCAGTCGGTATTGGTATGTTACGAGCACGTCATTATCGTTATGCTAATTCAGTCGGGATTGATATGTTGCCAGCACGTCATTATCATTATGCTAATTCAGTCGGTATTGGTATGTTACCAGCATATCATTATCGTTATGCTAATTCAGTCGGTATTGGTATGTTACCAGCACGTCATTATCATTATGCTAACTCAGTCGGTATTGGTATGTTACCAGCACGTTATTATCATTATGCTAATTCGATTGGTATTGGTACATTACCAGCACGTTATTGTCATTATGCGAATTTGATCAGTATTGGTACGTTACCAGCACGTCATTATCGTTATGCTAATTCAGTCGGTATTGGTATGTTACCAGCATGTCATTATCCTTATGCTAATTCAGTCGGCATTGGTATGTTACCAGCACGTCATTATCATTATGCTAATTCAGTCGGTATTGGTATGTTACCAGCATGTCATTATCGTTATGCTAATTCAGTCGGTATTGGTATATTACCAGCACGTCATTATCGTTATGCTAATTCAGTCGGTATTGGTATGTTACCAGCACGTCATTATCGTTATGCTAATTCAGTCGGTATTGGTATGTTACGAGCACGTCATTATCGTTATGCTAATTCAGTCGGCATTGGTATGTTACCAGCACGTCATTATCATTATGCTAATTCAGTCGGTATTGGTATGTTACCAGCATGTCATTATCGTTATGCTAATTCAGTCGGTATTGGTATATTACCAGCACGTCATTATCGTTATGCTAATTCAGTCGGTATTGGTATGTTACCAGCATGTCATTATCGTTATGCTAATTCAGTCGGTATTGGTATATTACCAGCACGTCATTATCGTTATGCTAATTCAGTCGGTATTGGTATGTTACCAGCACGTCATTATCGTTATGCTAATTCAGTCGGTATTGGTATGTTACCAGCATGTCATTATCCTTATGCTAATTCAGTCGGCATTGGTATGTTACCAGCACGTCATTATCATTATGCTAATTCAGTCGGTATTGGTATGTTACCAGCATGTCATTATCGTTATGCTAATTCAGTCGGTATTGGTATATTACCAGCACGTCATTATCGTTATGCTAATTCAGTCGGTATTGGTATGTTACCAGCACGTCATTATCGTTATGCTAATTCAGTCGGTATTGGTATGTTACGAGCACGTCATTATCGTTATGCTAATTCAGTCGGGATTGATATGTTACCAGCACGTCATTATCATTATGCTAATTCAGTCGGTATTGGTATGTTACCAGCATATCATTATCGTTATACTAATTCAGTCGGTATTGGTATGTTACCAGCACGTCATTATCATTATGCTAACTCAGTCGGTATTGGTATGTTACCAGCACGTTATTATCATTATGCTAATTCGATTGGTATTGGTACATTACCAGCACGTTATTATCATTATGCGAATTTGATCAGTATTGGTACGTTACCAGCACGTCATTATCGTTATGCTAATTCAATCGGTATTGGTATGTCACTGGCACGTCATTATCGTTATGCTAATTCAGTTGGTATTGGTATGTTACCAGCACGTCATTATCGTTATGCTAATTCAGTCGGTATTGGTATATTACCAGCACGTCATTATCGTTATGCTAATTCAGTCGGTTTTGGTATATTACAAGCATGCCATTATCGTTATGCTAATTCAGTCAGTATTGGTATGTAACCAGCATGTCATTATCCTTATGCTAATTCAGTCGGTATTGGTATGTTACCAGCATGCCATTATCGTTATGCTAATTCAGTCGGTATTGGTATATTACCAGCACGTCATTATCGTTATGCTAATTCAGCCGGTATTGGTATGTTACCAGCATGTCATTATCGTTATGCTAATTCAGTCGGTATTGGTATATTACCAGCACGTCATTATCGTTATGCTAATTCAGTCGGTATTGGTATGTTACCAGCACGTCATTATCGTTATGCTAATTCAGTCGGTATTGGTATGTTACGAGCACGTCATTATCGTTATGCTAATTCAGTCGGGATTGATATGTTGCCAGCACGTCATTATCATTATGCTAATTCAGTCGGTATTGGTATGTTACCAGCATATCATTATCGTTATGCTAATTCAGTCGGTATTGGTATGTTACCAGCACGTCATTATCATTATGCTAACTCAGTCGGTATTGGTATGTTACCAGCACGTTATTATCATTATGCTAATTCGATTGGTATTGGTACATTACCAGCACGTTATTGTCATTATGCGAATTTGATCAGTATTGGTACGTTACCAGCACGTCATTATCGTTATGCTAATTCAGTCGGTATTGGTATGTTACCAGCATGTCATTATCCTTATGCTAATTCAGTCGGCATTGGTATGTTACCAGCACGTCATTATCATTATGCTAATTCAGTCGGTATTGGTATGTTACCAGCATGTCATTATCGTTATGCTAATTCAGTCGGTATTGGTATATTACCAGCACGTCATTATCGTTATGCTAATTCAGTCGGTATTGGTATGTTACCAGCACGTCATTATCGTTATGCTAATTCAGTCGGTATTGGTATGTTACGAGCACGTCATTATCGTTATGCTAATTCAGTCGGCATTGGTATGTTACCAGCACGTCATTATCATTATGCTAATTCAGTCGGTATTGGTATGTTACCAGCATGTCATTATCGTTATGCTAATTCAGTCGGTATTGGTATATTACCAGCACGTCATTATCGTTATGCTAATTCAGTCGGTATTGGTATGTTACCAGCATGTCATTATCGTTATGCTAATTCAGTCGGTATTGGTATATTACCAGCACGTCATTATCGTTATGCTAATTCAGTCGGTATTGGTATGTTACCAGCACGTCATTATCGTTATGCTAATTCAGTCGGTATTGGTATGTTACCAGCATGTCATTATCCTTATGCTAATTCAGTCGGCATTGGTATGTTACCAGCACGTCATTATCATTATGCTAATTCAGTCGGTATTGGTATGTTACCAGCATGTCATTATCGTTATGCTAATTCAGTCGGTATTGGTATATTACCAGCACGTCATTATCGTTATGCTAATTCAGTCGGTATTGGTATGTTACCAGCACGTCATTATCGTTATGCTAATTCAGTCGGTATTGGTATGTTACGAGCACGTCATTATCGTTATGCTAATTCAGTCGGGATTGATATGTTACCAGCACGTCATTATCATTATGCTAATTCAGTCGGTATTGGTATGTTACCAGCATATCATTATCGTTATACTAATTCAGTCGGTATTGGTATGTTACCAGCACGTCATTATCATTATGCTAACTCAGTCGGTATTGGTATGTTACCAGCACGTTATTATCATTATGCTAATTCGATTGGTATTGGTACATTACCAGCACGTTATTATCATTATGCGAATTTGATCAGTATTGGTACGTTACCAGCACGTCATTATCGTTATGCTAATTCAATCGGTATTGGTATGTCACTGGCACGTCATTATCGTTATGCTAATTCAGTTGGTATTGGTATGTTACCAGCACGTCATTATCGTTATGCTAATTCAGTCGGTATTGGTATATTACCAGCACGTCATTATCGTTATGCTAATTCAGTCGGTATTGGTATATTACAAGCATGCCATTATCGTTATGCTAATTCAGTCGGTATTGGTATATTACCAGCACGTCATTATCGTTATGCTAATTCAGTCGGTATTGGTATATTACCAGCACGTCATTATCGTTATGCTAATTCAGCCGGTATTGGTATGTTACCAGCATGTCATTATCGTTATGCTAATTCAGTCGGTATTGGTATATTACCAGCACGTCATTATCGTTATGCTAATTCAGTCGGTATTGGTATGTTACCAGCACGTCATTATCGTTATGCTAATTCAGTCGGTATTGGTATGTTACGAGCACGTCATTATCGTTATGCTAATTCAGTCGGGATTGATATGTTGCCAGCACGTCATTATCATTATGCTAATTCAGTCGGTATTGGTATGTTACCAGCATATCATTATCGTTATGCTAATTCAGTCGGTATTGGTATGTTACCAGCACGTCATTATCATTATGCTAACTCAGTCGGTATTGGTATGTTACCAGCACGTTATTATCATTATGCTAATTCGATTGGTATTGGTACATTACCAGCACGTTATTGTCATTATGCGAATTTGATCAGTATTGGTACGTTACCAGCACGTCATTATCGTTATGCTAATTCAATCGGTATTGGTATGTCACTGGCACGTCATTATCGTTATGCTAATTCAGTTGGTATTGGTATGTTACCAGCACGTCATTATCGTTATGCTAATTCAGTCGGTATTGGTATATTACCAGCACGTCATTATCGTTATGCTAATTCAGTCGGTATTGGTATATTACAAGCATGCCATTATCGTTATGCTAATTCAGTCAGTATTGGTATGTTACCAGCATGTCATTATCCTTATGCTAATTCAGTCGGTATTGGTATATTACCAGCACGTCATTATCGTTATGCTAATTCAGCCGGTATTGGTATGTTACCAGCATGTCATTATCGTTATGCTAATTCAGTCGGTATTGGTATATTACCAGCACGTCATTATCGTTATGCTAATTCAGTCGGTATTGGTATGTTACCAGCACGTCATTATCGTTATGCTAATTCAGTCGGGATTGATATGTTGCCAGCACGTCATTATCATTATGCTAATTCAGTCGGTATTGGTATGTTACCAGCATATCATTATCGTTATGCTAATTCAGTCGGTATTGGTATGTTACCAGCACGTCATTATCATTATGCTAACTCAGTCGGTATTGGTATGTTACCAGCACGTTATTATCATTATGCTAATTCGATTGGTATTGGTACATTACCAGCACGTTATTATCATTATGCGAATTTGATCAGTATTGGTACGTTACCAGCACGTCATTATCGTTATGCGAATTCAATCGGTATTGGTATGTCACTGGCACGTCATTATCGTTATGCTAATTCAGTTGGTATTGGTATGTTACCAGCACGTCATTATCGTTATGCTAATTCAGTCGGTATTGGTATATTACCAGCACGTCATTATCGTTATGCTAATTCAGTCGGTATTGGTATATTACAAGCATGCCATTATCGTTATGCTAATTCAGTCAGTATTGGTATGTTACCACCATGTCATTATCCTTATGCTAATTCAGTCGGTATTGGTATATTACCAGCATGCCATTATCGTTATGCTAATTCAGTCGGTATTGGTATATTACAAGCATGCCATTATCGTTATGCTAATTCAGTCGGTATTGGTATATTACAAGCACGCCATTATCGTTATTTTAATTCAGTTAGTATTGGTATATTACCAGCATGCCATTATCGTTATGCTAATTGTAATTAATTAATAAATCATTCTTTTCTTATGCAAATCTCTTTCCATGCGCCTGTAAATTATTGTTTGATTGATCCGCACTGGAACATGACATATCAATTCCACGACATAAGACATAGTCAGTTGACAAGTGGAGGACATTTTGAAGACATTCCTGCGTTGCTGCTGTCAATACATGTGTCAGCTCGTTTAATAGTTGCATGTTGTCAGGAAAACTTAAATATTTGCTCATTTAATGTCCATTTGCAGGACATGAGAAGTCTATTTTATAAATACAGAATAATTTTTCGGTTATCGAGCCCGTCATTCCACTGGTAAAATCTCAAAAAGTCGTCTCTTGTCGGCAAATAGTATAGGTATGGGTCGTGGTTTATAATCTGCTTCCACTTGCGTGCTCAACCGACTTTACTCCCTCTCGTCATTGGGCCTTTTTCATTCCTGCACAATCTCAACTCACTTTGGGAGCATTATAGGCGCTCGATGGCCTTTTGCCGACATTCCATATTGCTGACACTGTCCTCACAGGTACCTATTTTACAGACAGGTACTGGAACAACGGGGGTCCTCTGATAACTGGCTATATATAATAAACATGATAACATAGTCTCTTTTAGCTTACCTGGCTGGAAAGATACAGATTCAAGATTGTTCAAATGAAGTTGATTTTGTCGAGTTGGGCTGTGACCATCTTGAATTTTGCACTATTTTTATACCCACATTTAAACATCTCCAAAACCGTTTGGCCGATGTATTTGCATTTCCAAGAAAGAAATATTTATGTTCGGTCGATCTGTCTGGTGACCATCTTGGATTACCTAGTTTTTGCAAAGATGACTTCTCCGGAGCCACCGCATGACAATATCAAATTCGAAACTTTTCTTGTTTTATGCCGGATTCTGTAAATGGATATAAAAAGAATGTGAAGCCTCAAAAGACTCCTCAAGAACCACTGGACCGATTTAAACTAGATCTAACAGGAAGCATCCTTATGGCATAGCGTTCCAAGATCGCTCAAATGTAGCTGATTGGTCGATTTGAGTGCTGGCCATATTAGATTTTGCGGTATTAAAAATAGTTAAACATTTCCGAAACTGATTGTCCAATTGACTTGAAAATCAAGAAATTAAGATCTAAACCATGTTTGTTCAAGTTTGTTCAAGAGAACAAAATTGGCCGATTTGTCTGGCAAACATCCTGATGTTGATGCAATCACTTAAAAGATGGCTTCTCTGTAAGCGGAAGGTCTCTGGTGTGGCAGGTTTCAACGAACTCATGAAGATTAATTTCTCAGTGGTTTTTCGGCAGCCATATTGAATTTCCGAAAATGTCCAGGAAAGCGGTTAAGACATTACTCTTATAATGCTCAGCCACAATTTGTATGTTTGAAACTTAAATTTCAGAGATCGATCGACCCCAACACGAGCGCGGTGTGGGTGGAGCGTAGCTAGAGATGGGCGTGGCATAGCTAAACATGGAAAGGTCCATAGAGGCCCCTGGACCTCTGGTTATTTGCATGACAGCACCAAGTAAAACTTGAGAACCAGGTGATAACCATGCAAACATTCCTTGTTTGTTTCCGTGCTTATAATCCCTTGATTGGATATAACAAGGGATTTGATTGGTTGATGGCAATGGCACACTCTGGTGTGAATAAGGAAAATTCCTCACATTGCATGCCACTTCATATTCTCCGACAACTGCCATGGGGAGGGGTGGAGGTGGGAGTGGGGTGGGGGGGGGGAGTCAGCATCTATAAAGACGTCAGTTTTCAGTCGAGTTCTGTTTGCAATCCGTCCATCCTCTCTATGAGGACAAAATTCTGTATGTCTTCCTATGTGTGTAGTGGCTGTTTGTTTTTCACATAGCACCCATAGTCTAAACGGGTACAAAGCTATCAATGCAACAAAACGCTACATCGCGTGGTGGCAAAACCGTACTGAAAACTAACGTCTTCCCCGGTTTTTAGCAGGATATCTATAAATGCAAGGTAGTCAGCAAAACAACCAGCCTATGAAACTGACAAATGTCATCTCCTAAAATTAAATATCCCTAAATATTGTCCATAACCTTTGAAGAAACCAAAGCATATAATTGTATGTCCCTCAGGTGTAATACAGTGGAGCGTTATAGTGATGCGGGGACAACGTATGTGGCTTTCTTGTCATGAACATATTGTTGAGGAGTGGCCTAGTAGTGATGCCATATGATTAGACATTTCAATGAAACACGCAGAAAATTCAATCAGGCAAATAAATACAATTTTAATTTTTTAATCATATACTGATGCGGTTATCACTATATTTTTTATGCATTTGGCCAAAACTCTGAGTAGTGAAGCGGTAGAGAAAAATATTGTAAAATGACAAGGGCTGAAATGAAAAAAATAATAGTTTAATGCGATAACTATACTCTCCAGCTCATTGGAATTTCGTATCAGATGTATTACACTCGTGGAGTAATGGCTCATTTAGAGCTCAGTAAAAATGGAATGACTGTCTCTGTTACCGAGCCAGTCATTTCAGTGGTAAATTTTCAAAAATAGTCTTGTCTTGGCCTGCAAATGGGCAATGCTCAAGACCACATCAGAGGCCGGTTTTGGTCGGATTCGGCATGAAGAGGTTAAAGGCATATGCTAAATCTGATATGAAATGACAAATCGTTTAGAATCTTCTGTTTCTCATTTGGAATCCTCTGTTTCTCATTTGGAATCCTCTATTTCTCATTTGGAATCCTCTGTTTCTCATTTGGAATCCTCTGTTTCTCATTTGGACTCCTCTGTTTCTCATTTGGAATCCTCTATTTCTCATTTGGAATCCTCTGTTGCTCATTTGGAATCCTCTGTTTCTCATTTGGAATCCTCTGTTGCTCATTTGGAATCCTCTATTTCTCATTTGGAATCCTCTGTTGCTCATTGAGCGATGTAAAATGTGTGCAATCATTCAATGCTGGATGCAATGCCACCATTCATTCTTTGTAGAAATAGCAAGTTCACTTTTTATTCACTCAGGCCTTACAAAGGCATATGAGGCACCTAGTTGTGAGACACATATGAGCAGTTGTTGTTGTTGTTGATGTTGTTGTTGTTGATGTTGTTGATGTTGACGATGTTGTTGTCGTTGTTGTTGTTGTTGTTTCTCCGAAGGGGTCGAAAATTTTCAGAAATAGCAGTGCGAAATAAAGTGTTTCTGATCTTCTACCTCAAGATTGTTACATAGGGTGTAAGGTCTCTGTTCTGCCTGTGTTTTGGGAGGGATGGGTGGGTGGGTGAGTAAGTGGGGTGCGGTAATGTGCTTATCTATTTAGATTTGGAGACTGTGTGCACTTACCAGAAGTTTATGACAATATGTTATTCGCCATTTGGAATTTTATGTTTATATTGTCTATATGGTCGTAGTTTGAAACTTTCAACGCTAGTTTCTAAGTGCACTAAGTTGGGAGAATGGTCTAAAATCAATTAGGACTATTAAATAGGTCCTAAGGGAAATTACTGTGTATGGTGGAGTGCGTAGTTGAATTGACGTAATATCTGCACTGCTAAGTGTTAATGCAGTCTGGATAACACAATGACAGCCCTTCAAACGTTAACTGGGCCAGACGATAATATTTACTCGTCAAAGTCCAAATGTTACTCTCATGAAAACGTTCTTAAACACTGAACCCATTTCTACACAAGCGCCTAATCTCCGAAACTCAATCATCGCCAAGAAGCTAATGCCATAAACGAGTTTGGGGTCAAATTTTATTAAGATCTTGTCTTGCGTTTTTCATCCATCGTAACAGCTGTCGGCGGCATCGCCTAAATGCCTAATTAAACATCCAGGCCTGTAGCCTTGACGTTAAAACTGCCGTATGACTAATAAACCCATTTCTTCTCCATTTTCCTTGGATGAGGAAGCACAGGCGGCAATCTCACGGATCGTTGTTTTCATGCTCGCTATTTTCACGCGTGCGCATACCTGAACACAGTCACATTTGGATGTCGCCTGCCTGGCGCCAGAAATGACGTCAGTTCTGGGAGTAGTCTGCTCTTTGAAGAACGATTTCTTACAGGTTGACGGGCAATATGACCCCGGGGACGCGCGATGTTAGGGAAAATGATAGGAGAGACATAATTGAAATTCCTTCGCTTCACCGACGGAAATTAGATGAATACAAATGCCTGGAAACTTCGCCATTGAGGTGATGCCTTTGCCCTTATAAGCCATGCGAGTCCCCACCATCCACAAAAGTACCCTATACAAACAGCAAGAAACGAAACAATACTTTCTCTAGACCTTGCTCGATATTAAACACTCTGAACATTTTGTAATATTTAAACTATTTGGATGAAATATCTTTGCTATTTTGGAAGCAATAACTTGCAATAAAATTAACATTTTAAGCGTCAAATTGATTCTAACTATTAAGTCACATAACATACATAATCCGGATTATATTACGTCATTGCCACACACCCTGTGTCCGCTCAATCCATACGGTCACCTGATTGGTTCAATGTGAGGCGGTCAATGGGTACTTCGCGGTCAATGGTTCTCAGCGTGTGTATTCATGAATCAGACCAATTATGGTCATCGCAGACGTTGAGACAGACAGCCATCACTACGTCAGCGTCCGTAAACACGGGATCACTATAAATCTCTGCAGTCCATCGGTAATGAGTCACGTGATTTAAACAAAGTTGCTCATTTTGCTCATAGTGGTGAGATTACGTAATACCTCGCCAGATGTTGTCATAACGCTAGTCAGCAGGAATCCTGACAATGCAGGTTATTGGGCCGATATTGGGCCCGTACTCGCCCAATAAGCGGCATTATCGGGAAACCTCGTCACGATGTTTTTCTCAGAATAAAATATTGAATCACAGTGATGGAGAGTGATACCAAATATTGTCAGATGAGGGAAGGAAAAAACGTAGAACAAATGTTCTTCTGAACATCTCTTGTTTACAAATAGTCAATCATCCCCATACATGTACACTATGTCTATATGTTTTATTACATTGCAATATGGATACATTCAGTAACATTCGGTTTTATAACACATCTTAACATTTTAATTGTTCATGCAGTAATTAAATGCTCTGCTGGCGACATCATAACGAACTAACAAATAATTGTAGGCCCCCATATGTAGATTTTGAAAAATCTTGTTTGAAGTTCTTTGCCAAATATGGTAACAGCAATTTTCAATCAAATTATTTCATCATAGTAAACATGTGTGCCAATTTGGAGGATATGGTATATTCGCATAGACGCTGAAAGAAGGTGACAGGGGACGGGGACATCCGCAATAAACCCTACGCTCCACCCCCACCCCACCCCTCCAGCCCCCCCCAACCCCAAAAAAACCCACAAAAAAACATGAGCCTTAGTAGAATGTCTGTATCACTATCGCTCCCCACCCACCCCCACCCCACCCCACCCGTAATATTTAGTGGCTTGTTGATGCCGCTTTACTTTGTGCATATTTATCGATGTCATACACGAAACCTTTGGAATTATGAATTATATTTGTCTGTTTAAAGGCTCACATTCAAACCAGAATGCCTGAAAATAAAATAAATCTTAAATTATAGACTTTTAAAGGTTTAAGTTGTGTACCTCAATGTAATGAAACATACATCTTATGATGATTTCTTTCCGTACAAATTATTAAGAAATTTTAGCTTTGAAGATGAGTTATGGACTCGTATCCCTAATTCACATTCACAATTAAAATTATATTAATTCATACGGAATGAAATCATAATTTAAAAAAAAATTTATTTTCAAACATCCGAGTGTGGATATGCGCCTTTAAATGTTTTAGAATTAATTATTTTACTTTAGATATCAATCGAATATACTTACCGCCAGAAATACATGTGATACCCTCTGAGTGTATCTAGACTTCAAACCCAATGGCGGCGGAAGCAGTTTCTGATTGACCCGACCATATAAACTCCAAACTAAACCGGTTCCGCAACCCCCGCCCCCACCCACCAGAGAAAATTTTGAAATCTAGATGTTCTCAGACGGCTTCTTCTTGATTTCTGGAGCCTAAATATGGATACTCAGTTGACTGTTAAATTATTATACTTTACGAATTCTTTCCTGAAAAGTCTATAATCATGGAATTATTCTTAAACAATTTGTTTGAAGATTATATTGGAGAAAAAATATTTCCTGCATTTGAAAGGGCGGGAAGGTAATTGGGACTGATGTTTAATTTTTATCACATTCGTGCATATTCGTGATTCTTTAAAATCAGCAACCAACTTAGGGCTACAGTAATTACCTATTTCAACATGACAGACAAGACAACGGGTAAATATTCTGTTGCTTATTTAGAATTTCAAGCCATAATTATCAGACCATAAATTATATTAAAAGAACATCTTAAATTTTATCTAACATTCTGGATAACCAAATTTCTCCCAACAATATTAGTGATAATCACCAATATAACTATAATGAATTATGTGATTATAACCCTTTAAACTAGACCCACCCCCCCCCTCCCCTCCAAACATCGTATTTTAAAAGAAAAGGACGCCGCCCTACACTCATTTCCCGCAAACAATTTCGTTCTAGATCCTCTGCATATTCTCACAAGGTAATATAGTACAAACTGTTTCTCAGCCAATTATGTGTGGGTGCGGAAGCGTAAACCGTTGTCCTGCTGGTCGCAACCAGGGACTCAGTAGAAGATACCATTTACTCTGTGGCGTAATTCCAAATCCCAGGTCATCCAATTTCTCCATTGCCCAATCCAGCGAAAATCTGTTCTGATAGGCGGCACTTAAAACGGCCATATAAACTGAAATGAAATTAAATGATTTATTTATTTCAATCTAGATCATTTCAGAATAAGGAACGAGAACCCGCATAGTATTTATATGGAACAAATAAACAAGCTTGCTTCTTGTAGTTATTACGTTCATAAATTGGGTGCAAGATATTAGATTTACCCTCGCGCCGTAGGGAGAAGGTATGGCCTGCATGCGTGTGTGATCCCCCACTCCTTCCTGCTTGCGCACGTGCGTGCGTGAGTGAGTGCTTGCGTGAGTGCCGTCTTGCGTGCGTGTGTGTGAGCGCGTGAGTGAGTGAGTGTATGCGTGCGTACAGGAGCGCGGGCCGGTGTGTGGTTGGGCGTGCTTGCGGGCGTGCTGGATGCATCTAGTAAACCACTGGTCCAATTTGGCTCAAATCTTAGCACAAAAAAGGGTGTGACCGTACACAGATTCCACAACTTTCGTTGTGCTCCGAAAAATCCGAAAAGATCTGTGAAATCCTGTGTTGGTAACTAATTTCCTATCTGTAACTGTTTTCTACATAGCCTATATTTCATCGGGCTGGGAAAGCTTTAGTAAGTTCCTTCTTGATATTATGCAATTTCAGTCTCCTAACAGCTTTCTTTCTGTGTGCGTGCGTACGTACGTGTGCGTGCGCGTGTTATGGCACCTGCACAATGACAAGACGTTAGCTACTGCACGTGAATCTACATACCTGCTCGTGTACCTGACGCGCAGTTAATTAGCACATCACCTCTCAGATAGGATCCCAATAAAACTGGACGGTACTGCTCAAACACGTGACGACCCAGCTCATTTGTACCTATAAAACACAGGAAGCGCATTTACGTCAAAATAAACCAAGTTAGTCTTAAACGGCACTACAATCGAATCTTGTTTTATTGTATAAAACAAGTGGCCCTCGGGGTCTGTATCTCAGATGGATCACAGGCATTTCGATATAAGTGGACCCCTAAGGTTGTGGACAGAAGCGCAACAAGGATACGTCATACCTGACATTTTACATTTCCAATGAGTGTATTTGGCGGGGAAATAAAACCAAGATGTCCGTCGATCCGTTTATCCAACAGTTTCCAAATTATACAATTTGAAATCATACCACAAAGCACAAACAAAACCAATTTTGGCTTCAAAATTTATCAAATACAAAAGTTTCAATCTGGCCGCCCCCCCCCACCCCTGCTATAAGTGCTAGGCCTCAAAGTAGATCCAAGATATCTGATCTTGGGTCGGGCGCAGGGGTGTAACACTTTATCTGGGTACCAAGCCGGGTATTAGGAGCGAGTGGCCAACCACAGCACTAAACAACTCATGTTTCATGACAGTTAATATTATGAATATCCGTCATGGTGCTCGCCGTGTGCGTTCCCGCCAGGCATGTGCAGCGCAGGGCCCCCAGCCTCGAAGGGGTCCACCCAAGCCACTGGTGGTAAGGTTCGTAGACCTTGGAGAAAAAGGAAGAAGGTTGTCCAACCTAAAGTACAAGTAAGCAAAGCGTTGACTATCATGCAATGGAATTCTGAAGGAGTTTCTAACAAGAAAACGGAGCTTAGCCAAATTCTCAAGGAGAAAGACGTAGATGTCGCGTGCATCCAAGAAACTCATCTAAATGCCAACAGAAGAGACTGTATAAGAGGATTTCAGTGCTTCAGATCTGACAGGGATGGAAGACATAAAGGAGGACTCGTAACCCTGGTCCGGAATAACCTAAACGCTATTGAAGCTCAGAGAGACATGGACGGACATGAAATTCTCACAATCAAGATAATTCCAGAGAAAGGTCCTATCACTGTTGTCAACTAGTACTGCCATAATAATCAACCATTGAATCTCAGGAAAATCCCAGTTCACCCAGATTCAACTATCGTTGCTGGTGACCTCAAAAGCCATTCTTAGTCATGGGGCTATCATTCTACTGATAGAAGGTGTGAGGACATTGAAAATTGGATGGATGAGCAGAAGCTGATTCTCTTGAATAAGGCAGATGACCCCCCCCCCCTACATTCTACTCAAAACGATGGCATACCTCAAGTTCTCCTGACAGAAAATCTACATCAAGAATCTTTGAGTATTGTTGGGGAACATATTGGAGGCAGTGATCACCACCCTGTTTTGATTACCACTAACATGGATGTTGAGATTGACCGGAATCAGACTCCTCGATGGAACTATAAGAAAGCAGACTGGGACAGATACCAGAAAGAGAGTGACAGATTGGTAAAAGACATTGATGTCAAAAACCAAAATATCAATAAAGTTGTTAAAGAGCTTAACTCGGCTTTACTCTCTGCTGCTGGCAAATGTATTCCTAGGGGATCCAGGAAAAATTACAGACCTTACTGGAATACGTCTCTGCAAAAGTTACACGAAGAAATGTCCAACGCAAGGGAAATTGCAGAGAATGTCCCAACAGAAGCCAACCATGTGAAACTCCAACAATCCAAGGAAAAATATCTGAAAGCCAAAATCAGAGCCACCAGAGAATCTTGGAGAGAAAAAACGTCAAGCTTAAATCTTGAAAAAGATACGAACAAACTATGGAGGCTTGTGAAGCAGCTTAACGATGAAAACACCAGAGTACCGAACATAACTCTTGAAGAGGATTGTGAAGTTAAAACAGGAGAGGCTGCTGCTGAACACTTTGCTTGTATGTTTCAGAAAGTAAGCAATCTAGATGTGCCAGTGAGTTGTAAAAAAGCTGCAATGAAGTCTGCAACATGGAACGGAGACACACAAATACATGCCGCGGGAATGGATGAGCTTCTGAAAATCAGCGAGTTGGAGAAAAGCTTGAAAGTTCTGAAACACAGGAAGTCTCCTGGACCAGATGGAATAACCAATAAGATGTTGAGGAATCTGGGTACTATTGGAAAGCACAAGATTTTCAACCACAGTTGGTACACAGGAGAAGTTCCCCAGTCTTGTAGAGAGAGGCCAACACGATCCCTGTACTGAAAAAAGGTAAGAATAAATCCAAAGCGGCAAGTTATCGACCTATCAGTCTGACTAGTTGCACTGTCAAAGCCATGGAAAGAATTCTAAACCAGAGACTTCTTCGACATCTTGAAAGCAACAATCTCTTAGCGGATGAGCAAAATGGCTTCAGAAAGTGTGGATCTACTGAGGATCAAAAAACGTATCTGACACAGTCTATTGAGGAGGCGTTCCAACAGAAAAAGCATACCATCACTGTGTGGGTTAATCTGCAGAAGGCATTTGATAAAGTATGGAAGCATGGACTCCTCCAAAAGCTCAGGACCAGTGATATTTCTGGAAAAATGTACAGCTGGATATGCCAGTATCTCCACAACCGAAAGGCATCAGTACAGCTGAATTGGACGAGCAGCAAGAAAGTCCTGCTACGACATGGTGTACATCAGGGTGGTGTAGTCTCTCCCACCCTCTTCACAATATTCATCAATGACCTGGTGAAGAACCTACCAATGGGAGTCAGAGCTGCATTGTATGCTGACGATCTTGTGATGTGGAGCAGCGAGGAGTATGTGTCAACAGCCAATTACCGCATGCAACTCGCAATTGATCACCTCAATTCTTGGGTTACAAGATGGTTTGTCCAGATCAACAAAGAGAAGACAGTCGCAACTCTATTCACACCATCCACTAAAAAGGAACACAAGACAAGTCTGAAATTTGGTGACTCAGTTCTGCACTTTGAGAATGAAGTAACTTATCTTGGTCTGATATTTGACAAAAGACTAACCTGGAAGGCGCAAATCAGAAAAGCTGAAGGTATAGCCAAGCGAAGACTGGCAGTTATGCGGAAGCTCTCTGGAACAAAATGGGGAGCTAACATGAAAATTCTGAAACAGGGTTACTCTGGAACAGTTAGGCCAATCATCGAATACGACTCATCATCATGGATGACAGCTGCTACAAGCACCCTTCAGACATTGGATAAGGTACAAAATCAGGCTCTTCGTATCATAACAGGGTCTATGAAGACCACTCCAATAGCAGCAATGGAAGAACTTACCAATATCCAGCCACTGCAGCAGAGACGAGAAATCAAGGCCGAGATTCAATACGAGAAATTCAAATTGATGCCTCACCATCCCATGCATATGCTGACTCACCAAATGTCTAGAGGAGGGCTCAAAAGGAATAATTTCTTATTAACATCAAAGAAAATTGAAAGAAAAAGAGAGTCGGACATCTTCCCCAGATGTAGAACCATAACTGCTATCTCTGAGAGGGAACCGTGGAAAGCTTCTGAAATAGAAAACACAATTTCAATCTGGCCCTCGATTCCAGGGATTGGGAGCAAGGAAGATCAAGCAGAGGTGACAAACAAAGTTCTTGCATTGAGTCATATTGCAGAAAACTACCCGGAGGAAGAATGGATACATGTTTATACAGATGGATCAGCTATCCAGGCTGTCAAGAATGGAGGGGCAGGTGCTCACATTCGGTTTCCATGTGGAGATATAACAGACTCATGCTTGGCAACAGGGAAGCACTGTAGCAATTACACTGCAGAAATCCAGGAACTGATCTTAGCTAGCCAAATGCTGATACAACGAAAAACCAGAAATGAAAATATTGTCTTCCTGACAGACTCACTCTCAGCACTCCAGGCGCTGGAGAGTGGAAAGGAAAGTACAGATTTAATTCCTGAAACTCTTACGCAACTGGCCAAGGAGAACAATGACAACTAACAGTGGATCGCCTCGCATTGTGGCATATTAGGAAATGACAAAGGTGATCAACTGGCTATGGAAGGGTCAAATAAATAACAATTCAACCGTGAGGTTGACTTTGAAGAACTGAAGCATATCATTAAAGCCACAAGAACCACCAGCAGGCAGCATAATGATGCAATACACAGCCTCGGTAAGGAGGATCATACATGTACCTTCAGATTGAGGACTGGTCACAATCGTCTCAATGCACATATTCACCGTCTCAAGATTACAGATTCTGCACTTTGTGAGTGCCAGCCCTCAGAAGAAACAGCAGAACATCTCTTGCAGCACTGTCAGCGATATGAACAGGCTAGGAGAATCTTCTGGCCTATCGAAGTATCTTTTGAAGAGAAGATCAGAGGAGACAGAGACAGTTTGATGACCACTTCAGCTTTCATGCACCAAATAAGGAAAACAGTCTAAGATTACTGTCATGAGAAAGATGAACGCAAGAAGAAGAAGAATCTGGCCGCCAAAATGCTGAAATCTGATTGGTCGATGGCGGCCATGTATTTTAATGTAATAGCTTCTGTTGAACGAACTAGAATGACGCTTAATCAGTAACCATACATCCCAAATTTTGGCCGGATCCCTTCAGTGGATCAGGAGGCGAACCTGTTTCCATGAAAATTAGGTCATCTAAGATGACCGTTGAAACATGTGGCCAAGCAAGTTTCCACAAACAAAGTTAGTTCCGCTGGTGTCCCAGATGATGTCGATGAGTTGCAAATCAATCCACAAGTGATTTTTTAGAGAAAAATACGTTTCTAAAAACCGGACAGAATCTATGATGGCCGCCGGCCACATTGGCCGAATAAACCTGTATCTCTATGCCAAAAAGGATGATTCGTGCCAAATATAATTGAAATCGGCTTAGCGGTTCTCGAGAACATATATTTCCTATTCCTTTAGCATAGGAGTTGTTGGTGGGAAATGATCCAAGATGGCTGCCAGACTTTAAGTTCCCTTGAACAAGTTTGGTTCAGTTACATATGTCTCTAGATGAAATTTCGTGAGTTTTGAATAGATCCCCAAGCGGTTTCGGAGAAGATCTTTAAAGACATTCTAAAATCGTACAAAATTGGCTGATCGGCTTCCATTGAACAACCTTGGATCCATATGGTCCATGGATGCTTGCTGCCAAATTTGGTTGAAATCGTCCAGCAGTTCTCGAGAAGATATTTTAAATTTCCAATTGCCTTAGTATGGGAGCATTTCATGGGGAAAAAATCCTAGATGGTCGACAAACCGTTTATCCTACAGTTTCGATGGTGGAAATGAAATCAGCATGCCGCAAGACCTATATAAAATCAATTTCGGCTTCAAAATCCATCAAATAAAAAAAAATCCAATAGGGCCGCCAAACACGTACACTACATTTTAATTGGGCCATGTGTTTTAAGTATCAACTTTCCCGAGAACTAATTTTAATGGCTCTTAGCCTCTATTCATATCTCTCAAATTTCGGCTCAATCCGTTCTGCAATATTGCAGAAGTCGTTTGCGCGAAAACTAGGTTATTCGAGATGGTCGCCGACGCATTAGGTCAATCACGTTCCCTTGAACCAACCCGGTACAGCTCTTGGCCTAGATGAGGTTTCATGAGTTTTGAATCGATCCACCAGGTGGCTGCGGAGAAGAAGATTTTCAAAGACGTTTCTAAAAATCGGACACGAGTTCACGTTTTATTCACTTAGGCCTTACAAAGGCATATGTCCCATATGAACTCCGACCAAATTGGCTGATCGGGTTTTTTGAAACTTGGAATCGGTTCAGTGGTTCTTGAGAAGTTGTTTAAATAAAAGGGTGACGGATGAATGACGGATGGGCGCCGAACGGACCATGGACGACGGACGGTCGCCATGTCATACGCTTACTTGGCCATTCTGGCCAGGTGAGTTAATAAGAGGACTACAGTTCTATGGCGCTCATCGAGACCACCAGAATTTGAAGAACGATCAGATTCTTAACGGCAAACATGATCGAAGCCCTACAATCTAGAGTCTTTCCGGTACCTTTTGATTATTTGAAAATCCATGATTACCGCCTAGTCCTTTAGAGTCACTCCAGCCAAGTTTGAGCAAAAGTGACTCATTGGTTAATAACGTCTTTCAAGGAATCTCATGAAGATTTTCGAAAAGTCTAGATGGCCAATGGAAAAATTGGTGACCAATCTAACTTATGCATAGAAGTTCTAAACCATACAATCCTATGTACCGTACTGGTTCACTAGGGACTGGAGAGTTTCTAGACTTAGTGCTCTATGGAAAGGTTTGGCTTCTGTAAAATGTATACGGGTTCTTAAGATAAAGACCATACAGAACAAACACTGCCTGCTTATCAAATCAACAGTTATTATCTGACTATTAACTAATGCATCGCTAAAATTCATCCTCGTTCATTAATATTACTTTTATAGGAGGAGGAGAAGGAGGAGGGGAAGGAGGAGGAAGACGAAAAGGTAAAGGAGAACGAGGGTGAAGAGGATGATGATGGTGATGATGAGGAGGAGGATGAGTAGGGGTGGGTGGGTGGGTGAGGTAGTCATCATTTGTAATTTTAATCACGTGATGTTACCCGGATGAATCGGCATGTGTGAGTAAAGAATATCGTTGCCATGGTGCCGAAAGTGATCCGTTCTGTGCTGTGTTTCATTATAACCAAGCTCATCACCGTACTCAGCTGGATTACTGCTCTCAAAATTATCAGCCGCCATCAGACCAATGAACTCGTTAGAGACGTTAGGATTGATTCGTGTCTTCAACAGGACCACCCTTGACTGTCGGAACCTTTCACCCGTGGTTCTATGATATGTGGGTGTACCGTGCCTGATGTTAAGCAGGAATGCGGCTTCTTGTGACCTTTGACCTTCGTACGTCACACCTCGTCGAACATTGAGTACACTCCTGCAAGACAGACCGGAAATTAAACCCTACGATCAAAATTTTGTCAAGAAAATACCCCATTTGTTAATTGAACGAATATTTGCAGGACAAAAGTATATTATTTTTCAAATGTTGCCATTGGAATGATTAATTGGCCTGGTTCGTCACTAGAGGCAGGTATTACAGTGATACATTTACAAAGTCTCCCCATGGCATGCAAATGTGCATTCCTCAACACCATTGCACAGGCCGGTTTTGGCGAACTAGACCTGGGTTAATTATAGATGTACTAGCAGCAATTTTAATCTCGTAAGCGATTCAACCTCGGTCAATCTTGGGAGGTTGGTCTCGAAGCAACCATACAGAAAACCTGTTGAATATTTTCAAAGTAATTTAACTGGAAGCTGTTGTTGTCTTAGGATGCCCCTCTCGAATCCGTTTCAACGCATTCTGCATAACATTTTCTTACATCGTAAAAATGTATTCTATTTCTCGTAACTTAGATTTTCATTTCTCATTTTCGCTTCATAATCGGATTTAATTTTGAAGATGAGGATGTTATGAACTGGTGTTGTCTAAGCTAGTCATAGACTATCCAACATTTACACGATTATAGGACCTATACATACATGTGTGATGCGACAAAATCTGACAAGTTTGATCCTGTATCATTCGAATAATACAGCAAAAACTCGGACAATGCTCGGACCGTAAAACTTGTTTGATGAAGCGGCCAATCATATACTGGAATTTGTATCACATGGGTTTGTTTGCATCACATGTTAGACCTAGTTTCTTCACTAACACGTGTGTATGATTCATTCTAAGAAAATGTGTGTAAATATAATGACTTGCGTCCTGTAACCGAAGCTCCTCAAGCACGTTGTGATAAACACGATGCTGTAGACGTTTCTCCCATCCAAGAATGCACCCAGAGTATTCTCTAGCTTCTTTTCTTCCTCCTTATTTTACAATGTTTCGTATTTCAGGTGCTGCAGCACACATACCCACTCATTCTCTTTCAGCAAGTTTGCTTAACCATTTAACTCTCGAATTTGTTCAAGAAAACTTTTGCAGACCAAGAGAAGACTATTTTTGAAAATTCACCACTTGAATGACTGGCTCGGTTATGGTAAATTTTCAAAGATATTCTTCTCTTGGTCTGCAAATGGACATTTCTCGAGACCACTACAGAAGCCGTTTTGGCTAATATGAGTGTTGACGGGTTAGGGTAGTCGCCTCAGTTTTGTTGGTTTGGTTCAGCTGTCTGGGTCACATATCCTGGATTACATCCAACCTAACCCAACAATGTCTGGTGGTTTCCTGATCGTGTATTGTAAAATTGTAGGACTATAACATGCAACATGATCGATGACGTCACTGGATCATATCAAAGTGGCTTTAAACTTGGACGCAGCTGTGCAGACATTGTATGGTCTCAACGCATGCTTGTGTAGGTAGTCATGTCCAAACACTGGGATTTGCACAAAATGGGCATTGACATGCCACGAGCCTTCGACACAATTAAACGCTCAAAGATCCTAGATGTACTACGCCAGGCCAGTTACAATGAAGATGAGCTACGACTATTGAAACTACTGCTTGCAGACACCAAGCGGAGAGTACGAGTCAAGTCAGTGAAGTCTGTAGAGTTTGAGACATCAATCGGCTCCCCACAGTCTATCTCCGATGCTTTTCACCTGTTACCTTGCTGCTGCATTGAAATCCGTACGGAAAAGTTCCACAAGAACCCCCCTCCCAACCAGTGTCAATACTAGGTATGCCGCTAGAGATGGAATATGCCGATGATGTGGACTTCAAAGATGCGGAAAAGAAACCCCTTGACGAACTTCTCCCAATAGCTGAAAGCAAACTAAAAATTGAGAATCTCTTTATGAATGAATCCAAAACAGAGTTCACCCACATATACCTATCTACAAAGCATGAAACTAAAGAAAATGACAGCATGATTTCCAACGATGTACCATACAAGATGTGTAATACGTCGCCGCTGTTTGTAAAAGTCGCCCAGCAAAGATGGTCCATATTTGCCCCTGTGCTAAGGATGCCAGAAAAGGCACCAGCACAGAGAGCCTTGGAATTCGCCCTACTCGGAGCCAGCAAAGATAAAGTCAGGAGCGGACGTCACTGCATAAATCTGCTAAGCGTGCTACGATGTGACTTCAAGAAAGCAGGACTCGGTACACTCAAGTAAAAAATGGACCTGAGGAAGCTATGGATTTTGGCCGAGGACAAGACACAGTGGGCAAAAGCGAAGAAGGACTGATTGCGGCTGTAGCATGTTTCTACTACTACAGCCGCAGAATACAGTAATCATACATATAACATGCAAATGAACGATCATCATGTTCAAATCATACATGTTGTATCGTCTATCTCTGGCATATAGCCTGTCTATAACGGACACGTTTATGCACTATTTAAACGCTTGTACTGTATAATATGCTTACGCAATATAGGCCTATGTCGGTGGCCAAATGAAATGGCTTTTGAGGCCACAATATTGTGGTTCTTTAAGATGGGTTGTTATAGCTAACTAATCTCTCATCTGCTCTAGTCGAGAAAACGGCTTAATTGTTTCTACTCTCTTCATCAGCCTTGGAATGCGTGTGACCGTTCTCCATTTTTGGCTACACAGATGACTAAATTCTTCAGCAACAGGTCCCAGTCAAATTAGTTCCAAAATATTCAACAAGCTTTCCTAGATAGTTACCTTAAAATTTTGATTCTGGGAAATCAGGGTTGAACTTGATAAAACTCTATTCAAATGTGCGCACGAAGTAGGTGGAGATTGGTGAGAAATGGGCGGGGTATAACTAGAACCTGCCTGAGTATGCGACTCAGCCTAACACTCCTGAGTTGTTTTTAGTTTGGGTGGGTGGGGGCGGAGTTATTAGTCAATGGTTATCGCAGACGTGTCCGTGAATGAAGGGCATATGCCGGACCACACACACGCGCCGCACACACGCATGCACGCACACACGTACTCAATATCCAACGTATTCAAAGGGAACTTGTAAGCTTCTTATTCTGCGACTGTGGAAAATAATCTCATAGAACATAGTTCAGTTTAACAGTAGATTATTGATGGGGAGTTTGAATCCATCTAGTAATTAGACGTTTACGTTATCCATGAAATTAATGATGCTGATGATTATGATTTTAATAACTATACCACCGCTGCCGCCGCCGACGACGACGATGAAGACGGCGCCGTGTATTGCATGAGAAGTATATAGATAGGTGGCGAAGTTGTATGAGAAATCTTACCTAAATCCTGCATTCTGAAGGTTCGCTACCTGACGACGTGTGATCTGTCCTGAAGTGTACCAGTGACCATACACTGGACGGTACCACCAATGTTCGTCCTTCACCGGAGCTGATATCTCACTTACTGATGGGATACGTGAAGGGATCTCCTCTTCTGTGATGTCATGGATCAAAGCTGGATAACTTCCTGGAAAACTGACTCCAAACACTGCGCACTTCTTGTAGACAGCCTGGCTGTTGACGTGGGGTAGCAGATCAGGGGTGGCCCTGCTTCTCGTAGCTAGATGAGCTAGCGTCAATAAAACTCCATCCTGATATGGGTAGGACTGGACGAGAATAGGTAGACGCAACTGTTTAAATTTGACTCCAAACTGCACTACAGTGTCACGTGTTATTAGATCACCAGCATTCACAAACATCACGTCATACTGGATGCCACTGACGTCTACAAGAAGATGTCTTTGTTTGGCATCATCCGGATAAGCTACGGGCCAAGAAGTGTTGGCAGGAAATATTGCCAGAACGCTTCTAAATCCTCCATCCACAGCCACCTTTAGCTGTCGCTCTGTCATACGCCCGGCTGTATAGATGCCTTGGGCGGGGTACAAGTTTGTTTTCCACCAAACTCTTCTACCATAGGCTAAACTTACATCGTCTTCAGATTGAGCAGAAACTCCGGATACTACACTGTAAGATACCAGAATAAATGCGCAAGCGACAATTCTAAGACCCATTGTGTATTTGAACGTCCAGCGGTCAGGGTGGATGTAGCTTATCTTGGAAATTAGATGCTTTTATAAAGGTTGTTTATCTCGGTGAACGAATTATTCCGTTATTCTATGGTAGATCACAGCATGAAAGATCCAGGATTTGAGATAAGAACAAAAACAATGCCTATCCAGCTAAGTTGACACCAACGGCATTGCTGGAGCAGGTGGGCTGAAGACTGGTATAGTTTTACATTTTTATTATTCGCTCTGTTGAAATTTCTCACTGTCCTAGTCAGCAGAAGCTTATATCAGTGCCATCTTCAAAAGCGACAACAAGTCCCTATAACGTAATGCGAATGAGACAACGACATACATTAGCAATGCAATGCTAGTAACGGTTAATACTCGGGTTTCAGTGTTACTATGTAGAGAATTCGTGACATGGCGGTTTTTACTTGACATAATATGTTCGCTCAATGATTTAGGAGAATATGTGAAGTGGCTCTAAGTTACTAACGTTAGACATAGCTAGAGGTCGTAATTTGGTTCACGCTGTCAAAATGTGGATACTTCTCAGGAGAGTAACCTCCTTATGTATGCATGTATTTCGCTGTTAAAGTTATCTCAGTGCAGTAAATTTGATGGATCTATATGTCATGATGATGGTGTCAGATGTTGAAATGGATGTCCTTTATATTTAGATATAGATGTGAATAAAAATATACTTTCTATTATCTAAATATAGCTTATATAATCAAAACGAACTAGTGTATGCCTTCCTTCTTGACGAACATTTGAGAAATATTACATTGAGTTTATCGCACCACCGGAGCGTGTGGTGTCTGACCAGCAATGCTGGGTGATGGTGAGAGGGTGTTTGCGACGGCAGGTGTTAGACTGATCTAGAACTACCTTTGGAGATGCTGAGCTGGTACAGTTGTACAACATCAGTAATACCAGTAGCGGTAATACACAGATTCCATCATAAAGCGAAGTTACATTTCTTAGCTGGAGAGATTATGGATCCGCGGACCCACCATTTTCAAAAGGACCAGAAGGCAACGTTTCCTGTGACGCAACATACATTAATGTCCGAGGATGTGCACATCTATGAACCGAGGATTGCTCCCTTCCTCAGTGCCTCCTCGCCACGCAGCGGGAACACATTCCCCACTATCTTCGTCTGTAGCTAACTATAGATGTACTTTGGGAACACATTCCGTACTAGCCTACTAGAGATCTACTTTGGAAACACATTCGCCCTATCATCGTCTGTAGCTTACTATAGATGTACTTTGGTAACACATTCCCCACTATCTTCATCTTTAGCTTATTATAGATGCACTTTTGGAACACATTCCCCACTATCTTCGTCTGCAGCTTAGAATAGATATACTTTGGGAACATATTCCCCACTATCTTCGTTTGTAGCTTACTATGGCTCTGTACTTTGTGAACACATTCCCCACTATCTTCGTCTGTAGCTTACTATAGATGTACTTTTAGAACACATCCGCCCTATCTTCGTCTGTAGCTTACTATAGATGTACTTTTGGAACATATTCGCCACTATCTTCGTTTGTAGCTTATTATAGATGTACTTTGGGAACATATTCGCCACTATCTTCGTCTGTAACTTACTATAGATGTAAGTTGGAAACATATTTACCACTATCTTCGTCTGTAGCTTACTTTAGATGTACTTTGGGAACATATTCGCCACTATCTTCGTATGTAGCTTACTATAGATGTACTTAGGGAACATATTCACCACTGGACGCGATTCATGAAGTGGTCTAATTTCGGTTCCGGGGCATTTTTTGACAAAATTTGAAATTTTGGATATGTTAGTTGTTAGCCTATATACCAACAATAGCAAGCATAATTTCATCAAAAATGTGATTATTAAACAAGCTACAAGCACAATACCAACAAATATTATATTGAAATAAGTGGAAAGCAAGCTACTTTAATGCTCGATTTTTCTGTGTTCACATTTTTCACTTTAAATTGAACTTTCAAGCTGATTTTTATAAAATACTTACAGGTTTAAGAGCCAATATATTGGGCAACAACATACTGCAGCTATAATGGTATATCACTTAAGCATCTTTCAGTAGTAGAAATTTAAAGGCAGGAATAAAAAATGCTGTAGGCAGAAACTTGAAAATGTGCATGGGTGGTCATCTTCTAGTTGCTATAACTACATCAGTTTAAGAGGTATCATGACATGTGAGGTGTCAAACGAAAGAAGGCCGATTTAAACTATGTACGAATATTTATTATATACATGTATGTGGAGGCAAACTTGTGTAATTCTTCTGAGTGTTATAAATAACAGGGTGAAATGTGCATAATGTCACTGAAAAACGTGTGTTACATTTTGTCCTCACTAAAGTGCAGCATGCACGAACCTATTTGTTGAAGACTTAGACATAACATATGCACATGGTCCTAAGGATTAACTTATGAGAATTTCAAAAAGTTCCTTTTCAAAAGTAAAATTATATTGTATTTCGGTGCTATAATAATTTGAAAAAAGGCGGTGCATGATTTATGAAGATAAATTTCGGCTGTTACATTTTGTTCTCACATTCGCCACTATCCTCGTCTGTAGCTTACTATGGATGTACTTTGGGAACATATTCACCACTATCTTCGTCTGTAGCTTACTATGGATGTACCTTGGGAACATATTCACCACTATCTTCATCTGGAGCTTACTATGGATGTACCTTGGGAACATATTCACCACTATCTTCGTCTGTAGCTTACTATAGATGCACTTTGTGAACACATTCGCCACTATTTTCGTATGTAGCTTACTATGGATGTACCTTGGGAACATATTCACCACTATCTTCGTCTGTAGCTTACTATGGATGTACCTTGGGAACATATTCACCACTATCTTCGTCTGGACCACTCTCCTCGTCTGTAGCTTACTATGGATGTACTTTGGGAACATATTCACCATTATCCTCGTCTGTAGCTTACTATGGATGTACCTTGGGAACATATTCACCATTATCTTCGTCTGTAGCTTACTATGGATGTACTTTGGGAACATATTCACCACTATTTTCGTCTGTAGCTTACTATGGATGTACTTAGGGAATATATTGACCACTATCTTCGTCTGTAGATGCACTTTGTGAACACATTCGCCACTATTTTCGTCTGTAGCTTACTATAGATGTACTTTGGTAAGCTCGGCCGTCACTATCCTCGTCTGTAGCTTACTATAGAAAAAGGCGGTGCATGATTTATGAAGATAAATTTCGGCTGTTACATTTTGTTCTCACATTCGCCACTATCCTCGTCTGTAGCTTACTATGGATGTACTTTGGGAACATATTCACCACTATCTTCGTCTGTAGCTTACTATGGATGTACCTTGGGAACATATTCACCACTATCTTCATCTGGAGCTTACTATGGATGTACCTTGGGAACATATTCACCACTATCTTCGTCTGTAGCTTACTATAGATGCACTTTGTGAACACATTCGCCACTATTTTCGTATGTAGCTTACTATGGATGTACCTTGGGAACATATTCACCACTATCTTCGTCTGTAGCTTACTATGGATGTACCTTGGGAACATATTCACCACTATCTTCGTCTGGACCACTCTCCTCGTCTGTAGCTTACTATGGATGTACTTTGGGAGCATATTCACCATTATCCTCGTCTGTAGCTTACTATGGATGTACCTTGGGAACATATTCACCATTATATTCGTCTGTAGCATACTATGGATGTACTTTGGGAACATATTCACCACTATCTTCGTCTGGAGCTTACTTGGATGTACTTTGGGAACATATTCACCACTATCTTCGTCTGTAGCTTACTATGGACGTACCTTGGGAACATATTCACCACTATCTTCGTCTGTAGCTTACTATAGATGCACTTTGTGAACACATTCGCCACTATTTTCGTATGTAGCTTACTATGGATGTACCTTGGGAACATATTCACCACTATCTTCGTCTGTAGCTTACTATGGATGCACCTTGGGAAGATATTCACCACTATCTTCGTCTGTAGCTTACTATGGATGTACTTTGGGAACATATTCACGACTATCTTCGTCTGGAGCTTACTATGGATGTACCTTGGGAACATATTCACCACTATCTTCGTCTGGAGCTTACTATAGATGCACTTTGTGAACACATTCGCCACTATTTTCGTATATAGCTTACTATGGATGTACCTTGGGAGCATATTCACCACTATCTTCGTCTGTAGCTTACTATGGGTGTACTTTGGGAATATATTCACCACTATCTTCGTCTGGAGCTTACTATGGATGTACCTTGGGAACATATTCACCACTATCTTCGTCTGTAGCTTACTATAGATGCACTTTGTGAACACATTCGCCACTATTTTCGTATGTAGCTTACTATGGATGTACTTTGGGAACATATTCACCCCTATCTTCGTCTGTAACTTACTATGGATGTACCTTTGGGAACATAATCACCACTATCTTCGTCTGGAGCTTACTATTGATGTACCTTGGGAACATATTCACCACTATCTTCGTCTGTAGCTTACTATAGATGCACTTTGTGAACACATTCGCCCCTATTTTCGTATATAGCTTACTATGGATGTACTTTGGGAGCATATTCACCACTATCTTCGTCTGTAGCTTACTATATATGCACTTTGTGAACACATTCGCCACTATTTTCGTATGTAGCTAACTATGGATGTACTTTGGGAACATATTCACCACTATCTTCGTCTGTAGCTTACTATGAATGTACCTTGGGAACATATTCACCACTATCTTCATCTGTAGCTTACTATGGATGTACTTTGGGAACATATTCACCACTATTTTCGTCTGTAGCTTACTATGGATGTACTTAGGGAATATATTGACCACTATCTTCGTCTGTAGATGCACTTTGTGAACACATTCGCCACTATTTTCGTCTGTAGCTTACTATAGATGTACTTTGGTAAGCTCGGCCGTCACTATCCTCGTCTGTAGCTTACTATAGATGTACTTTGGTAAGCTCGGCCGTGACTATCCTCGTCTGTAGCTTACTATAGATGTACTTTGGTAAGCTCGGCCGTCACTATCCTCGTCTGTAGCTTACTATAGATGTACTTTGGTAAGCTCGGCCGTCACTATCCTCGTCTGTAGCTTACTATAGATGTACTTTGGTAAGCTCGGCCGTGACTATCCTCGTCTGTAGCTTACTATAGATGTACTTTGGTAAGCTCGGCCGTGACTATCCTCGTCTGTAGCTTACTATAGATGTACTTTGGTAAGCTCGGCCGTGACTATCCTCGTCTGTAGCTTACTATAGATGTACTTTGGTAAGCTCGGCCGTGACTATCCTCGTCTGTAACTTACTATAGATGTACTTTGGTAAGCTCGGCCGTGACTATCCTCGTCTGTAGCTTACTATAGATGTACTTTGGTAAGCTCGGCCGTGACTATCCTCGTCTGTAGCTTACTATAGATGTACTTTGGTAAGCTCGGCCGTCACTATCCTCGTCTGTAGCTTACTATAGATGTACTTTGGTAAGCTCGGCCTTGGCTGCGTTTATGAAGCAGATTAGTGTGCTGTTTTAACCCGTTAACACTCTAGTGGGATAAAACTGTGGTCAGAATTTCTATTTGCAGATCAAGTTAAGACTATCTTTAAAGATTTACCACTGGAATGACTCGCTCTATAACCCAACCAGTTATTCCAGTGGTTTCACAAATGTTCTCTCCTCTTGGTCTGCAAATGGACATTTTGAAATGAACAAAATTGGAATATTCTTAAACAAGCTTAGGGGTTAAAGGGTTAATGCAGGCGTGGTCTTTAGACTGTATATATCTGCTTGACTCATGGTCATGTGCTTTCAGAAGACAGGGTGTCGTTCCAGCACGCTCTGCTGTAAAACAAGCCCAACCCTCCTAGTTAGCTTCAATTCCAGATTCAAACACACGGTAATTTTAAATTTGAGTTGCTGTAGGCTATTACTGTTTTAGAGAACCAAAGCTCATGTCCATTTTAAAATGTATCATGCCTCTGTCTTCAGTCCGCAACTCCAGTACCGGCTTGGCGGATGCTAACCCTTTAATGTCCAACACACCATCTACTCCGGCCTGCAGTAATGTCTATTTGCAGACCAAGAAGACTTACAATTGGAATAACTTGCGCGGTAGCGGAGACTGTCATCCCAGTTGTATGGTGTCTAAAGTATTCTGTAAATCTACATTATCTTTGAGGCAATTTAAATTTTCTTGACAGATTTTGCAAGGGTGTAAAATTGTAATAAAAACCGGTGAACCGAAATTGAGTTATCTGCGAAAACTTGGCTTTGGAAAAAGGCAAAGTAATTTCCTCGAGGATTTCCGTCATTTTCACGGGGGCCTGAATCACTTTGCATTAATTCAATGCAGGCCTGGCCTCTGTCGCTATCTCAAGTCTCAAATGCCGCAATCGTTTTCTGATCAGTCGCCCAATGATGCGATCGCCTCGCGCAATATCTGTCGTATTGGATACGATCAAAAGAACGCAATCCGGCTTAGGCTGGAGAGATTGTCACCAAGTTAAGATTCCATTGGTTGCCTCCAAAGAATAACCAACATCTCCTCAGAGGCTCGCGGACAAGTTGGATGTATTGGGCCCTAAATACGGCACGAGCGCACGCATTACTCGTCAATAAACGCCGATTCTTCGTACAATATTTTAACAGTTTTATTTAGACGCCTGACGAAAATACAGCATCGATCGTCCGGGAAGGGGAGCGAAGGAGGGAGGGAGGTGAGGGGTGGAAGAGGGCAGTAGGGAGGAGAGAGAGAGAGATAGATGGGGTGGGGGTGAGTGGGGGGCGGGTTGAGGGAGGAAGGGAGGGAGGGAGCGAGATGTGGGTTTGATGGAGGGAGGGAAGATGTGAGAGGGGGAGAAGGGAGACGCGTGCGTGCGTGCGTGCGTGTGCATGCACAAATGTATTTTATTTTGGCTGAAGAATTATTATGCATTGCCTGATTGGATACAATCTTTTGTTTTAGTCATCCGGCTCTGTGGTCCGGTGAAAGTAACGAATGAGTTATTCAGTCCCACTGGCAACATGACACGCCATCAGATGCAATCAGGAAATAGAACAGTCTCAAACTCTAACTTTCATCGGGGCTTTGTGTTGGGGAGGAGATTGTCGCCAGCCTATATAGAATCGGACAAAAAAATCTGTCCAGAAAATCTTTTTTCAGCTTGACCAAAACAGGATAATTTATTTATTTATTTGACTATTTTCGATTTGAGATTTTCCCAGACAGTAAATGTCTGATCATACCGGATACCAGTTCTTGTGAACTTGTGATCAAAATCTGGTGACCTCCTTAAGATGGATGGTCGTGGGACCAACAACTTTATTGAACTACCGTGATCTATCCGCAAAAGCTATAGCTATAACCAATGAGATGAAGTAAGCCACCGCGCATTCTGAGTGACCACCTTTTGACTGACCATTCAGTGACCGTTATATACAGGTTTTAGTTGTACACGAGAGAGTATACAGTGTGAGACCACGCTCATATTTTTGGAGACAAGTGGAGACATCATATTCTGGTCACCAAGCCACCACCCCGTCACCCCAACCCCACGTCAACCTACTGGTACTAAGGGAGAGCCGATCGCAGTGTTTAGTGACAACATTTTGGCGCTTTGCTGTGAGGTTAACAGACTAGAAGTCGGGGTGGGTGGGTGGGTTGGGATTTGGGGCTGGGCGTGGGGTGTGTGAGGTATTCAGCAGCTTTAGTTCATACAACATATTAAAAAACTGAATAAAAAACCCCGGACAAATTGACCGTGGGTCAGTCTTGTCCGGGAGTGTCACATCCACTCGAATCTTGAATTGTCTTTCTTGCTAGTGTGATGGATTGCAGCCACTCCCCGCTAACCGTTAGTCACTGCAGCTATTTGTTATGCTAATAGCGGCCATGTTTCACGGAAATTAAACTCGATTTTCATCTAATTAAACTCACTCCATTTAAGCACATCTTTAGAGAAATAGATTACCACGCTGTCCCGGACCCACCCACCCACCCTGGCTAGGCCGTACATTATGATGATACTAGATTCGCGTCGTATAGGTTAACGGATAAAGGCTCCGTGAATATAGCAAGTTCTTTATGTGGAGGGGAAGTTTGTGGTTGGTGTAGGAGTGGCTGTTCACCCGTTGGAGAACTTGTGGTGAAGCGCACCCCTGGCGAGAGACGCGAGTGAACTTCCTTCGCAATTTAATAAGCATTCGGTTCAATACTTTGAAACTAATTTGACTGAGAACTGTTGCTGCTGCCTCAGTCAAATTAATTTCAAAATATTTAACAGCTCACCTGTATAGTTTTCTGGAAATTGAGAGTTGGGGAGTACAGGGATCGATCGTTCCCTACACGGGCAATGAAGTTGCGCGAACAGTTTGTTTCTAGATGCAGACGAGAACTCTGGGTCTTCTTCATGTTTTAACTCAGATATGTTTTATATTCTACTTTACCGTTTGAAAATTGAATACTTGAATATGTGTTACACTTGCTTTAAGTACCAGGCTTAAGAATAAGGGACGTTTGCAGAAACATAGCAGCTACGCAAATTCAAATTATTTTATTAATTTATTAATGGGTTTTCTTCATTCAGCAACTCTCTGGACGTGCCCGTTATTAATAAATGGTCATTGTGCTGATGGAAATGGCATGCTTATGACGCGGTATGAAATACGATGACGGATTGCACTGTCCCAATCTACATGGGGAGTCCACGCAGGAGAACGACACACTACCATCCATCATTTAGTCAAATTTAATGAAATTTGTATGACGTGAAATTGAAAATATCACATGAGACAGACCTATTAATATTGTCAGACTTCTAGTCTCTCTGCTAGTGTTGTGCCATATAGAGTCAATGTCAAACTCAACGGCCAAGGCTAAGAAGGAACACTTGAGAAAACTGTTTCTGTGTATCTACATAGCCTCGCGGCTAAAATCCATATGTCTGTCTAGCCACCTGCCTGCCCGCCTTCCAACATGCCTGCCTGCCTGTCCGTCCGTCCGTCCGTCTGTCGAATTGTTTGCATTTTTACAAAGCCACATACTTCGCAGCTCTCGTGTAGGCTCGGATATGACTCGTGTGTACGAAAAATAACCACACGAATTTGTCTGGCAAAACACTCCTGCCTCTGCAGCACACTTATTATTGCAACTCCATATGGCATATGGCCATACAACCATCCGTCTTAAATAACCGCTATCATTTGGCCTAAAAACCTATTCACCGCAGCAAATAACTTGTATTACTCAAGCTGCTGTTTCTATAGAACACTATTTGATGACCCGTATGTTGCCAGTCTTTATGGAAGCTTTGCCTCTGCATCATGGTTCACATAAACCTATGCGGGTGGGTGGCAGGAGACGTTCGATTGGAGAACTATAGTTAACAATAGCTAGCTATTTGTCGATCGAACGCACCCGATAATTCCGAAATTGTGACGTGTTGAGGTTTTACCTCTTTAATAATAGCTTAATAGAAAGCAGGGTTCACATCTGAATTCCTGGTGTTGGCACTTACAGTGGCTACAGCAAAGCGCCTTGGCGACGGTTAGAATATGGAATTCACACACGGAAACCGCTTTAATGAGGATAATAGCTGTAATAGCTGCTCATCGTCAAAGTATTATTTAATTACTTATCGACATGTCACGTGGAAAACATCTGTCATATAACCATATCCATTCGTGAGTAGAACGAACGCATGCACAAATGTACGAACGAACGAACGCACTGTTAAGCTGTTGAATATTTTGAAACTAATTTGACTGTACCTGTTGCTGCCCATGGCCTATTTAATCGTGATGATTTTTGCGTTTTCTAATTCTGTGTTAAGCAAAAAGTCAGATATTATATGTAGATAAGATATGGAATTATAGGCTATTCTTGCTTTGTCACGGTGACTCGCAAGTTAAAACTGGCCTCGACAGGTATTTTGCATTGTCATGATGAGACAGCAGTTTTTTGTTCTCGTTAGAAAACTCTTACAAAGGCGTGTTCCACTGGAGAATCATTGATAATTAATCTGTGTCTTAACGCAGAGTATGATAATTACTCATGATCTTTCTTCGAACTGTGGACCCCATTCTCTCTTATAATCTGATCACCTCCAAAATTCTAGTACCCATGAAGGCATCGCTTGCTTGTGCTTTTATTTTGAATATGCACAACAGTCTCCGAGATACCCACGTTTACATGGGCAAAAATGTCCCATAGGAAATCGATGGATTTTCGGGATTGGTATTTGACGTGTGACTACACATAGAGTTGTGATAGGATCAACACCATACCTAGATAGGAGCACTAGGATGTTGCTCGTGAAGCCCCGAAGATGCTTGCCCATTTTGGGATCAAGGGTCAAAGGTTACGGTTACTCTTTAGGGGTCAAAGTTACAAGTTTTCATTTTTGGCAGAAACGAACTGTTCTTGGTCACAGAAGGCAAATGGACATATTAGAACATACCCAGGTCACTCATTTAATGTCACGCTCAGCCCTTAGGGGAAAGTTAGAATTACCAAAGACAGACATGCGTTGTGCCAGCTTCGAACGGGTTCGCGTAAGTTACATGTAGAAACTGGTCGATGGCATAAGCCTTTAGCAACACCGTTGATTGAGAGAATACGCTTCTCATGCGACAATCTGGAAGACGAGTACCATTTTATTTTACTTTGCCCACTATATCAAGAACATCGAAAAGATATTGGACACACCCAAGTGCTTATAAATTGACCGAATTATTAAATTCCACAAATGATCAGGTTTTGAAGGGACTCTCAGCATTTACTTACAACGCATTTTTGAAGCGGGCTGAACTTGTAGAATGAGTGCTTTCTCAGCAAGATAGCGTAGTCTCCCTAAATTATATACATAATTATGCTCGGTCTTAGGTTGATTGCGCAATTAGGTGAAAATCTTACATTTTAGGAAGCAGTCATCGGAAACTGTCAAACCCCATCTCTACATTTACCAAACTTTGCTAAAAGAATTATGTGGTCGTAGGCTCTCAAATAGGTTCACAATTAACGTTGTTTGGTAAATATCTTGTTATACGGAATCTGAGGGGCCCATGTTTCGGGTGAGCGTTAGACCATTTGTTTTATCTTAGTAATGCCTAGAGAACTTTAGCATGCTTAGATCTAGGAATTGTATTGTATGGCATTATTCATCCCATAGGTAATATGTTATATATTGGTGAAAACTGTATAAATAATATGTTCAATCGATGTTTAAACTGTATAAGCCCGGCTTTACAAATTTTATTACGCTGTTGAAGGGCTTGTGAATATAACGCTAAAGAGAATTTCACTGTATTAGTTATAAGGTTAGATATCTAGATACATGTATAGCATAGTAATTTAATTGTCAATATGTATAGCGAATAAATGTACACTCAAGGGCATATGACTTATTGTGAAATAAATCAATCTATCAATCATATAATCTGATCAACTCCAAAATGCTAGTACCCATGAAGGAATCGCTTGCTTGTGCTTTTATTCAGAATATGTCCAACAGTCTCCGAGAAACCCACGTTTACATGGGCAAAAATGTCCCATAGGAAATCAATGGGGATTTTCTGGATTGGTATTTGACGTGCGACTACACCTAGAGTTGTGATAGGATCACATCACACCTAGATAGGAGCAGTATAATGTTGCACTTGGAGCCCCGAAGATGCTTGCCCATTTTGGGATCAAGGGTCAAAGGTCAAAGTTACTCTTTATGGGTCAAAGTTACCAGTTTTCTTTTTTGGCAGAAACAAACTGTTCTTGGTCACAGAAGGCAAATATACATATTAGAAGCTACCCAGGTCCCTCATTTAATGTCAAGCTCAGCCCTTAGGGTAGGGGAAAGGGCACCATTTAGGGTAAAATACTATTTGTCTTTGAGCAAAAACCATTTGAATTGCGACTACGCCTAGAGTTAGAGACTCTGGAATCTCAAGGCACCACCTTTAGGAGGTACGTAGTTACTGGGTAACCCTAAATGTCGTCAAAGTCACCAGTTTTCATTTTGTTTGCAGAAATTAATTCCCTTTAATTATACACGTCCGATGGGAATATGATACGATACCGTATGGTCAATTTTGTGAACAGGCATCCCCATTTTGGTCCAGATTACCAGTTTCGTTTTAAGCAGAAATGAACTCCCTTTCCTCTGAAGAGTTGAAATTCAAATTTTCTTCAAAGTGGCCGCAGAAATTTGTTTTTGCTCCGATCGACATGAAAGGGGAGTACGCTTCCAAGTCCTGCGTAAGCATAGGCGTAGGAAGGGGCGGGGTGGGGTGGGATGGGTGCAGCCGAAATCGGGTTTGAGGGGTGTCCTCCTAATACTAATACATTTACAATATTTTTTCGGATTAGTGCCTATTAATGAACAAAAACGTAATCTCTTTTGACAGTATTATTGAATTTCTGTTAATAAATCCTCTTTAATAAGGTCGCCCTTGATAATAATGCAATATGGTGCTGGATGCTGATTCAATCGTCGTATCATCGCTATTTTAGAGGATAGTCTCTGGTTAAACAAAGCGTCATTCGGCTCGGGAGCTCGTCAAGGGGATAATAAACCCATCTGTCATTTAGGCACAAATTCTGATGACATCTAATTAGCGAGTTTTCGCGCTAGCTTGGACCATTTTGATGGCTTTGATTAAGAATCTGCGAGGTGCTTCTTGTTGACCATTTATCTGCAAGTGGGCGGTTGGAGTAGTCGGGCTACAGTCGTGTTGATGTTGGTGTTGGCGTTGGTGGTCGTAATGGTGACGATGATGAATAGTGGTGGTGGTGGTGGTGGTGGTGGTGGTGGTGGTAATGGCTGTGGTGGTTGCAGTGGTGGTTGTGGTGGTGGTGGTGGCGCCGGTTGTGGTGGCACTGGTGTTGGTGGTGGTCGTGGTGGTGGCGGTGGCGATGGCGGTGACGGTGGCGGTGGCGGTGGCGGTGGCGGTGGCGGTGGCGGTGGCGGCGGTGTTGGTGGTGGTGGTGGTGGTGGTGGTGATTGTGGTGGTGGTCGTGGTGGACGAGGTGCCGGCGGAGGCACCGGTGGTGGTGGTGGTGATGGTGGTGGTGGCGGTGGCGGCGGTGGCGGCAGTGGTGGTGGTAGTGGTGGTAGTGATGATGGGGTGGGTGGTAGTGGTGGTAGTGATGGTGGGGGTGGGGTGGTGATGGTAGTAGTAGTGGTAGTTGTGATGATGGAGGAGGTGGTAGTCATAGCCGAGGTGGCGGTGGCGGCAGCGGCGGTGGTGGTGGCGGCCGTGGCAGTGGTGGTGGTGGTGGTGGCGGCGGCGGCTGCAGTGGTGGTGATATTGATGGTAGGGTTGGGGTGGTGATGGTGGTGGTAGTGGTGATGATGGAGGAGGTGATAGTCATAGCCGAGGTGGCGGTGGCGGCAGCGGCGGTGGTGGTGGCGGCCGCGGCGGTGGCGGCGGCGGCAGTGGTGGTGGTATTGATGGTGGTGGTGGGGTGGTGATGGCGGTGGTAGTGGTGATGATGGTGGTTGTGATGGTCATAGTGGAGGTGCCGACGGTGGCAGCTGTGGTGATGGAGGTTTCCTTTACACAATAAAGACATTTTATGACAAAGTTGGGCGGGGTGACATCTTGTGGCGGAGTTAGGTGGCTGCCATTGAAATAGCGCGTTGGTATGAAAAACTCGTTACGGTGATATTTTAATATTATTTTTAAAAGTAATTTCGTCACGATGTGCGATTTGTCGAGGTGTGTGACTCAAGCAATGTCGCCGGGATAAGGTGGTGGCAGGTGGGTGTGTGCGCGTATAGAGTTCGGACACATGGTGACGATGACGGATCAGAGCTCTAACATGAAACATTTTGCTGCCATAGGCTGACACATTTCCGAATGTCATAGTGAGGCGGGATTTTGCGCTAAGACGTTGCTCTTGAAGTTGCAGCTTTTAACAGCAACAACTTTCAGCGCCTAAGAACAGAACTCCAGTTAACAAAAGAAACTGATTACTTCATACTGATAACAACAAATGACGTAGTTGTGGTTGCGGTCGTGGTCGGTGGGTGGGTGGGTGGGTGGGTGGGTAAGCTGATTGTAGCGGGTGAGTGGTGACCGTGAATTGGTGACCAGCACTTTATCGAAAATGAGATCAAAAGTCAGTCCCTGGGGCACGGCTGCTCCCTAGGGGCACTCTATAGTTCTGATTAGATACCGGCCTAGGATCTCATTATTAGCCGTTAAATTGCATCGTTGCTCTTTCGACGATGAAAACTGTCACATGTGAATTTCTGAGCGGAATGTCTTTAAGGTGACGTCAGGTCCGCACGTGCGGTGACAGATGCCTTTCTCCCTTGCTGATTCAATGTGCTGGAATCTTAGGAAACGTTACAGAGATGTTTATGCCACCGCGTTATTTGACGAATGTTTGGTGAAGCCTGCTCTTGGTTTCCTAAGCACGTGACTGGAGTATTAGTCACACAGAATTGTTTGCGTCATACCCAAATATTATTATTTTCATTTGACTCCATGAATTGAATGCATTGTTTCAGCGATAAATTCGAAATCAACATTTTGTATAGGATGTGTTTGTGAACACTTGTGCGGAAAATTGAAATGGATTGTGCAGATATTGACAGTGATCTATACTGGAGAGTAAAGAACAAACATGCCCGACCTATTTGAGAATGTCGCAAACACAAGAGTGAGACACTATTTAACATTGCCATATAGAATTTAATCTAATGGTTCCATATAAAAAAAATCTTCACCCTGACCTCATCCCGACAAAAATATTCAACCGCTCTCTATGCCCAAATATTATGTGTATGGTCATCCGGGAGCGATACAATTCTTCGCAATTTAATATTGTTAATGCACATACAGGTTTGATTCGAAATTACTATAGTAAGTAAAGCTTCACTAATCTTAATTCCATATGAACAAGAAATCTCGTTAATGAACACGAAGCCTCGTCAATCACCAGAAGCCTCGTTAATAGACAAAAAGTCTCGTCAATGGAAAAGAAGCCTCGTCAATGGAAAAGAAGCCTCGTCAATGGATCAGAAGCCTCGTCAATGGACCAGAAGCCTCGTCAATGGACCAGAAGTCTCATGAATAGATCAGAAGCGTTGTCGATGGACAAGATGCCTCGTTAATGGACCAGAACCATAGTCAATAGATCAGAAATCTCGTCAATGAATCAGAAACCTCATCAATGGAGCAGACGCCTCGTCAATTGATCAGAAGCCACGTCAATGGACAAGAAGCCTCGTCAATGGACCAGAGGCCTCGTCAATGGATCAGAATTCTCGTCAATGAGTCAGAGGCCTCGTCAATGGAAAAGAAGTCTCGGCAATGAATCAGAAGCCTCGTCAATGAATCTGAAGCCTCGTCAATGGAGCAGAAGCCTCGTCAATGGATAAGAAGTCTCGTCAATGGATCAGAAGCCTCGTCAATGGAAAAGAAGTCTCGTCAATGAATCAGAAGCCTCGTCAATGGAAAAGAAGTCCCGTCAATGGAAAAGAAGCTTCGTCAATGAATGAGAGGCCTCGTCAATGGAGCAGAAGCCTCGTCAATTGATCAGAAGCCACGTCAATGGACAAGAAGCCTTGTCAATGGACCAGAGGCCTCGTCAATTGATCAGAATTCTCGTCAATGAATCAGAGGCCTCGTCAATGGAAAAGAAGTCTCGGCAATGAATCCGAGGCCTCGTCAATGAATCAGAAGCCTCGTCAATGGAGCAGAAGCCTCGTCAATGGATAGGAAGTCTCGTCAATGGACAAGAAGTCTCGGTAATGAATCGGAAGCCTCGTCAGTGAAAAGGAAGTCTCGTCAATGAATCAGAAGCTCGTCAATGAATCAGAAGCCTCATCAATGAATCAGAAGCCTCGTCAATGGAGCAGAAGCCTCGTCAATGAATCAGAGGCCTCGTCAATGAAAAGGAAGTCTCGTCAATGGATCAGAAGCCTCGTCAATGAATCACAAGCCTCGTCAATGAATCAGAAGCCTCATCAATGGGGCAGAAGCCTCGTCAATAGATCAGAAGTCTCGTCAATGGAACAGAAGTCTCGTCAATGAATCAGAAGCCTCGTCAATGGAAAAGAAGCCTCGTCAATGAATCAGAAGCCTCATCAATGGGGCAGAAGCCTCGTCAATAGATCAGAAGTCTCGTCAATGGAACAGAAGTCTCGTCAATGAATCAGAAGCCTCGTCAATGGAAAAGAAGCCTCGTCAATGAATGAGAAGCCTCGTCAATGGAGCAGAAGCCTCGTCAATGGAAAAGAAGTCTCGTCAATGGAAAAGAAGTCTCATCAATGGATAAGAAGCCTCGTCAATGGATAAAAAGTCTCGTCAATGAATCAGAAGTTTCGTCAATAGAAAAGAAGTCTCGTCAATGGAAAAGAAGCCTCGTCAATGGATAAGAAGTCTCGTCAATGAATCAGAAGCCTCGTCAATGGAAAAGAAACCTCATAAATGGGCAAGAAGCCTCGTCAATAGATCAGAAGTCTCGTCAATGAATCAGAAGCCTCGTCAATGGATAAGAAGCATTATGTAACAGAATCATTATCAATGGGCAAGAGGCCTCGTCAATGGAACAGAAGCCTCGTCAATGGATCAGAGGCCTCGTCAATGGATCAGATGCCACGTCAATGGACAAGAAGCCTCGTCAATGGACCAGAGGCCTCGCCAATGGATCAGAATTCTCGTTGATGGACCGGAAACCTTGTCATTGGATAATAAGCCTTTTCACTCGATACAGAATCGTCGGCAATGGATCAAAAGCGTGGTCAAGTGATCTGACGCCTCGGCAATGGACCAGAAGGCTTGCCAACGGATCAGAAGCCTTGCCAATGAACCGGAAGCATTGTCAATGGATCAGACGCCTCGTTACTGGACCACAAGACTGGTCCATGGAACATAAGACTTGTCAATGGACAAGAGATTTCGTTACAGTAGCAGACGACTCATCAATGAACCAGGCGCATCATCAATGGATGATACACTTCGTCAATGGAACAGAGTCTTCGTTACAGTAGCAGACGCCTCGTCAACGGACAAGAAGCATCATCAATGAACAAGGAGCCTCGTCAGTAGACAAGAAGCTTCGTCAATGGACAAGAAGCCTCGTCAATGGACAGGAAGACTCGCCAATGGACAAGAAGCCCATCAATGGACAAGAAGCCTTGGCATTGGACAAGAAGCCTCGTCAATAGACAAGAAGTCTCGTCAATGGACCAGAGGCTTGGGTACACTAACAGACGCCTCGTCAATGGACACGAAGCATCATCAATGGACATGAGGCCTCGCCAATGGACATGCAGTCTCGGCAATGGACCAGAAGCTTTGTTAATGGACATGAAGCTTCGTCAATGGACCGGAAGCTTCGTCAATGCTAATGGACCAGAGACCTCGTCAATTGAACAGAAGCATCATCAATAGACCGGAAACATTGCCGAAGGATAGGAGGCATTGTCACAGAAGTCTCGTCAAAGGACCAGACGTCTCGCCAATCGACCAGAAACCTTGTCAATGGACCAGAAGCTCCGTCAAAGAAACATAAGCCGCATCAATAGACAAGAGACCTCGTCAATGGACAAGAAGCCTAGTCAATCACCAGAAGTCTCGCCAATGGACCAGAAGCATCGGCAATGGACCAGATGCCTCGTCAATCACCAGATGTCTTGTCAATCACCAGACGCCTCGTCAATCACCAGACGCCTCGTCAATGGACCAGAAGTAGTATAGCTGGTAGTAGAAAAATACCACCTCCCTCCACAGGCAACCATTCCATGATCCGCGGCTCCCACCGCCCTCTCAATTCCTCAGGCATAGGGTCATTACCACACAAATACATACAAGATACCCAGGCCCCACTGAACCACACCCATCAGCCCAAGGTTTAAGATCTTGATATATACTTTATTAAACATGCATTATAATACATGCAAATGGCTTATGCGAGGTAAGCCTTTTCGATACTTAAGGAACTGTGTTGGAGAACATTGTGCGACAGGCAATGCTCAGTTTCAGAATGCTGCTGTTGAGCCGAAGCCGTGCAGAGGATGCGGGGCAGGTATTTATACAGACTGTGGACTATGTAAAGCATGCGGGGGGCGGGGCGTAAACATTCCAACAGATGAACTACAAGAAGATCTGTGCCAGGAGAAAGTTCAGTTTAGTTATGGAAGAACTTAAACGCGTCATGCCACGCATTTAGAGACAGGCATCCACAGGGATATACATCACCCACAGGTACTGATCGCCACACATAATAGGATCTGAACGTCCATTTAGAGACAGGCATCCACAGGGATATACACCACCTACAGGTACTGATCGCCACACATAATATGGTCGGAACGCCCATTTAGAGACAGGCATCCACAGGGATATACACCACCCACAGGTACTGATCGCCACACATAATAGGGTCTGAACGCCCCTTTAGAGACAGGCATCCACGGGCATATACATTACCCACAGGTACTGATCGCGACTTACTGTAACACCCTCGAAGATGGTAAGAAATGTTTAAGATCTAATATATAGACCTTGCATCATGGTTACTGTAACAACCTCAAAGATGGTCAGAAATGTTTAAGATCTAATATATAGACCTTGCATCATGGTTACTGTAACACAGCTTCGAGTGGTGGCAAAGCAATTCGGTCTTAGAGGCTATTCTAAGGCCCACAAAGCCGACCTGCTCCAGATGATTGCACACGCCAATGCCGAGGAGTGGCGAAAGCGACTCCCCGTCCTTGCTGAGGAGTGGCTAAAGTGACTCTCCCGAGCAAAGCAGACAGGGAGGTTTCCGGCGCTCACCTCTGAGGATCCATGGAACCCTCACAAGAAAGCACAGCTGCTCCGTGAGAGTTGCCAGTTGTATGAGGAGACGAATGTCAGCTTACGGGCCAAAGCTGTAGCAACTCGGATGGCAAGCCATCCACAAGAACGCCTACCTCTTCTACACCGAATCAGAAGACGATTAATGAAGGGGCCGAGATCTGAAACCCTAGCCTGGAGTATGAGGCGAGAAGGTCAGCAGATTCTCAACGACCGTCTCGGTGAGAGGGAGACAGAGGAGAGAGGATGGCGAACAGTATGCTGGACATTCTTCAGAGGGATAGAAGGAGACCCACACCTATCGAATCCGCCACATCGAGGATGGTAGGGTAATGCTCTTCCACAAGAATGCTCCAGGAAGTCCCTGGATGAATACACTAGGAGAGACCCAGACTTGGGTGGAGGGCAGAGAGCAAGCCCGCCTCGACCCAGACAATATCGATTGGCCCAATACCACGTGGGCTTTCATCAGATCAATCAACTTTGAGGTAAGGGTTGTCATCGACCACCAGCCTCTGCTAGGGACAGGCCCCCTCCCGGTCTGGCTCTGATGGAGGAAGGAAATGGTGGCACTCGATACCTACAAAGATAACATGTGCCTCTGGAGATGTCTAGCAGTCCAGCAGGGTGCAAGAGCTGATAGAGGTACAGCTCATGCACGAGAGCTTGTTAAACAGTTCTATGGCCTGAACAGGCCTGTGGCTGACGTAGCAAAGACGTCCCTAGACCAGCTGGACAAGGTAGAGTTATTTGCAAAGACAGGGATTCGTGTTTATGAGCCCACTGAAGAGGGCATCTGGCATCTGACCAAGAAACCTGCTTTCTATCCGAGCATCATGACCATTGTAGTGTATGACCACCACGCCTTCTTCATTAAGGACATCTCCAAGCTGGCCCAGACTTTCAGCTGTGGGCACTGTCAACAGCAGTTCACCCAAGCATGTAGTCTCCATTGCCATGCTGACCACTGTACCGGGGGAAAAACGACCATCGATTGCCCTGGGGAGAAGGTAGTGGCACCGCAGTCACCATACGAGAAGGCCTTCTATCCATACCAACCGGCCAGTTCCGCGGCTACTCGTTGGATTGAATATGAGTCAAGAAACCATGGAATTCATATACACCATGCAAAGTGTGGTCACGATGGTGAGCATTGGATCGAGGGGGCTCCCGTGGATGGTTATGATCTGACAACTGACACAGTATACCAGTTTCATGGCTGTCACTGGCATGGATGTTCACAACACCAGCGAGGTGAGGATGCTGATCAAAGATACCGCAAGACAGTTGCGAGAGACGAGAAACTGAGAGCATCTGGACGCCCGCTTGTGGTACAGTGGGAGTGCTGTATAAAATGCTGTCCAAGCGTCCACACCCCTGTGCAGACGGTACCATACCCACACTTTATTGTCTATGACTTTGAAGCCCTTCTAGATGGGATCAAGACCCACCCTACAGAGAGTCTCATGATCGAGAGTGCCCACATACCAATCTCGGTGTCAGTCGGCTGCTCCTTAGATGGTAGCGTGAGCTCGCCAACTCACCTCTGCAATGCTAACTCCAAAGTGCTGATCTCAGAGTTCATGCAGGAGATCCAACCACCAGCCTCCACGATCCGTGCAAGGGTTCGGTCACAGTATCTACCTGCAGACTTGGACAAGTTACCAAAACAACAGCAGCGACTTATCAATGAGTGGTGTGACCAGGTGCCTGTGCTCGGGTTCAACTCTGGGTGGTACGACCTGAACCTCATCAAGAAGTACTTCGTGGATGAACTTACTACTTCGTCAAAAGGAATGGTGAAAGTCGCCAAGAAGGCTAGTGAACTGAGGTTTCTCGATGTAGTCAACTACCTCGGACCAGGGGTTTCTTATGAGAAATGGATCAAAGCCTACTATTGCACGCAACAGAAGAGCTGGTTACCTTATGAATGGTTCAACTCACCTGAGAAGCTTGACTATCCTGGACTACCTGATTATCCTGCGTGGTGGTCCAAGCTCAAAGGTGGTTACTTCTTGAGTTGTCAGAGTGGAAAGCTTGTAAGCAGACCTTCAGAGATCTGGGGATGAAGACGTTTGCTGACTGGTTGCGGTATTACAACAACTTGGATGTTAGCCCATTCATTGAAGCCTTAGAGAAGATGCGAGAATTCTACACAGAACGAGGTACCGACATTATGAAGGATGCGGTGTCACTTCCTGGTGTGTCGCTTCAGTACTTACTTCGTGGTACTGCTGAATATGAGCCGGATATTAGCCTTTACTCTCCAGGCAAGGAAGCTTACGAGATGTTAAAGGGTGCTGTTGTTGGGGGTCCGAGCATTGTGTTCACAAGATATCATAAGTCTGGAGTTACCCGAATTCGCCAAAGTAAGCGAGTATAGCAACGTCTCCTTGGTTATGATGCAAATGATCCGTATTTGTCAACCATGGGCCAAGCAATGCCTTGTGGTAAAGAAACTGTATGATGGTGGGGTAGGCGTGTAAGCAGTGATATTGAACGCTTTAAGCAGGATCTGCTAGTGGATCGTTGGTTCGGGTTTGCTGAGGCCGACATTGAGGTACCTAAAGTGTTATGGCCAAAGTTCGAGGAGATGTCTCCTATCTTCTATAATCGTGAGATCCCAGAAGAGGCTATACCTTCGGAGATGCTTGCATACCTTGATAAAACTGGTTGACAAAAGTCAAGCAAGCAAGCTCGTTGGTGCACTCTCTGTGGTACCTTGCCCATGGGTTAGAGATTACTGCTCTCTATCGCACTATAGACTACACCTCAGAAACCTTTTGAATGGTTTGTAGACTCTGTTACCGAGGCACGTTGTACCGGGGATGTTGACAAAAGTAAAGCCTTGTTGGCTGATCTCTTCAAACTCCTCGGCAACAGTGCATATGGGAAGCTGATCGAGGCATTAGAACGTCATACCAACATGAGCTTCACTAAGGATGACTGAGCAGTAGACAGAGCCTTGCGTAGCGCATGGTTCGAGGATCTAGAGGAGATTGGTGATTCCTACGAATTGCAGAGCCATAAGGCTAAAATCACCATTCGTCACCCCTTCTAGGTGGGTATAGCAGTATACGAGCTGGCGAAGCTGTGAATGCTGGAGTTCTACTATGACTTCCTCGACCACTACGTAGCTGCAGATGGACGCCGATTCTGCCTATATCGCCATAACAGGCTCCAACCTCGATGAGGTGATAGGCCCAGAGATGCTAACGTAGTATGAGGCCTGCAAATGGGACTGGTTGGCATGGAACAAATGGTCTAACCGCACTCCAGGATTGTTCAAGCTCGAGTTCGAAGGCACTCGTGGTATTGCTCTTTGCTCCAAGTGTTACTACGTGGAGAATACAGACCGCTGAAACAGCAGAAACTTGCAAGTGAAATGCTCGACTAAGGGAATGTCTAAATGGCAGAATTACATCTCCTGGCAGAGGTTCTACAGTTCCCTCCATGGTGTAGTGGACAGAGCCACCAATCGAGGCCTACGCATGCGCAACCAGGCTATGGTGACGTATGCGCAGGAAAAACTCGGACTCTCCACTTACTATGATAAACGCCATGTACTGCTAGATGGGGTCCATACCGAGCCCATCGAGTATCATGTTAGCACCCTAGGAGGTGGTAGATGTGTGTCTTCACAGACTAGCTGAAGCTCTTCTACGACAAATGGTCGCCTAGGCACTCCGTGCTGATGTGCCAGGTAGTACAGTGTAGGCCGCCCCTCTGCCTCCACATACCTGTCAAGCCTGTGAACATCTACCGACCAGTTAGGATCTGTTGCACGCCGTCCACCACCTTCCAGCTCACCAGGCTCATACAGGTACCGAACCAGAGCATCAGGTGGTTGGCACTCCTCTCCCTTGTTCGCTCCTCTAGAGCTGTGACCAGCAGAGTATCTGATAGCCTCTACCGGCTGCTTCCCGATTAGCCTAGTAACCTCGGCATTGGATCTCTCCACCACAGCAGGCAGCCCTCTCACCCATACTCTAGAACGTTCACTCAACGCGGCCATTTCCTGGGCATATTGGTGTGGGAACAGTCTCTCTGCCAGTGTCTGATTCCACCGCTCAACGATAGCCTGGGCACGGTAATGCCCTACCTCGCCTCGCCTAACTGCCACACCGTGTTTCTGCATGATGGCTGCAGTCTCCCCTCTAAACTCCTTACCTTCATCCACCTGCAACAATTCTGGCCACTGGAGGGGATTTTCCGAAGCCTCGTAGACACCCTGGAATGCCTGGGCCACCTGGCTAGCTGACTTGTCTGTGAGCGGTTCTGCCGCCTTGTACCTGCTGGCGACATCGACTATGGTGAGGTCATACTTGTAGGTCTTACGACCAACTGAGTCGTGTGGAAGGAATAGAACATCTGCCTGGTGAACTCTGTTCGGGACTGTTTCCTCGAAATGGGCATGCCTGATGTGCCATGGACGAGGTCTGTATATCGGCCACATCGCCTGGCGGCTGAGCCAATGGCTAACTGTCTCCAATGTGGAGTTGTGACCCTTGCGACGTGCAGCCTCGAGTAGTTGAGGGGGCTCATGGTAATATCCACAGGGCTGATAGTAGAGTTCCTCAAGAAAGACGGTTGATAATTTCCCGGATTTCATCACTGATGTCCACTCCCATCCCATCACGCACAGCCTGGGTGAACTCTATACAGACGAACAGACTGCCATCATTCATTCGACCATCACTGAAGACCTCCTCAAACACCTCTGTACACTGGCATCTAATCTCTGCTGGATCCTCACTGAACAATAGTTTATCGACCAACCCTCGAAAGTTAAGGGCCTTGACCACGTCATACAGAGACGCCATCCTTATATAGTATGGTTTAAATGTTCAGCGGCCCAGATGGCCGCGAGCGCTATGGCAACGTACGGTAGCCAAGGGCCTGCGACTCCGAAGAACGTACCTACTCCTGAGGCGATGGCTGGTATGGCTTCAGAAATTTTCTCCACCCCATGGAGAGCATTGTTGGCGATCTTGTGGACCATCTCGCCAGCCTTCGTTGTGAATAGAGCGATCAGAGCCCCAACTGCTGCCAGCGGACTGATAGAACCTTTTACGTAAGTGTGATAGATTCCTTTAGCTCTGTGTACTAGCTTGCGGGATTCAGGTGCGGTCTCCGCTACATCATCATACTCACCCGTGGTCTCTGCTACATCGTAGTCGTCTGCATCCTCCTCCTCATCATAGTCCTCCTCATAGTCCTCGTCATCTATATCCTCGACTGGATCAGCCTCTGGTTCATACATCGCTCTGGGGATCCATCTCTGGGGCAGCTATATAGTAGCTTTAAACTGTCGTCTATAGCATGGCCTCTGCAATCTTGAATGCGGGCGTGTTTGTCTTAGTGAGCTGGGGACTCAGCTTCGCCGACAAGAATGTGGCAGAGGTCAAGCGTGAGCATCATAACCAGGCGATGGAGAAGCTGTTTCAGGAGAAGCTTGGGTACAGCAAAGCACTCGAACATATGCGCCAGAGGGAGGCATGCCGACAACAATTCCGAGCTCAGGCCAACCAGAGCCTCAAAGGGGCAGATGAGAGTCTCGATGAGTACTACGAGGCTGTATCTGAGCCAATGCTCGACTATGAAGTATCGACGGGTCAGAAGACAGCAGAGCTTATAGTAGTGGTGGCAGCAACATCGGTGATGACAGGAGTCGTGCTCTACGCACGCTCAAGCTGAATACCTGATGTGTTCGACACGCATACCGTAGCATAGCCAAAGTAAAGTACCATCGCACCTAATGAGCGAGTCCCAGCTATGAGGGTTCCGATGTTGAAGCTGAGCCGGTTGCCCTGATTAGGTGGGATGTCCCTGCCCCCCGAGGTCGTCGCTTCCACTGGTTAGGCGCAAAAGTGCATACGACTTAGTTTTCTGTCTGTAGAGTTGGCAATCAGCCAGCTCGCATACCTCACCAAGAACATTGGTCCCAGCAACCACAAGCTTGAAGTCGTCTAGCTTATCCACCTGCTGGATGGCTCCTCCCTTCTGAACCAGGATCGCAACAGCGACACAGTCCGATGCACCATGACGCAATGTCAGCTCTACCCATTGGTTAGCTGCGTGGCTTGGACCTGCTGGTGTTCTCGCTCCACATTCATGATCCGCTGTTTGGAACCTGTTTGCTTCAGCTCCTGGTCATTCTTGTCATGCCAGACATGAAGCCTTGGAGCATTCATCATCGCATCTGCGAGCAGCTCAGTGTACACCCAGAGGAACAGCCTATCCTGCATGGCAGCCGAATTCACGTGTGTGTTCTTGAGGAGGCTTAAGAGTGGAACTACCACAGGCTTCTCGACACCTGCCTGTAGTTCGAATTCTGTGAACCCCTCATTACACCCCACAGCATAGTACCCATTGCCCTTCGCATAGAATGTTGGGCCACGAGCCAGCGGACCTAGGACTCGGTGCTCATCGTTCACATAGGTGATGTCCACGGTGCTGTTGCTCTGCACGATCTCCCACCTGTTCAGAACCGGCGGGAGCTCTACCGTCTGTTCTATTGTGCTCTGAAGCTTGAACTCGAGTGTCATCCTCTTGATCTCGTGGATCTGTGCTGAGATTGCAAAGTCAATGTACTTCCCAGCAGCGGACAACGGGTTCTCATCATGTATACTGGGTCGAATGACCATCAGGCAGTCCTTCCGTGGATCAGTGTGGTGCGCTGTCATGGGTTCAATGGCCGCATCTGGATGTTGCACATATTGCAGCATGTTTAAGGTATGGGTATATAGGGGGGTTGAACGGCTGCCATGTTTGGTAAAGTTCTCCAGCAGATTGTCTATAGGCAGCAGGACAAGTCGGCATGACAGCCAGCATGACAGCCATGGCGTGCACTGTCCCACTGTGACAGGTTCCGAGGACTGCTTCGTGACATCAACATTATCCATGAGCGAGCCAAGATCACACCTCCATCTGATGCAGAGATACTGCCCGCCATATAGGAAGGAGCGCCAGCTCGTAGTACAAAAGAACTCCTGACTCAGATACTCTACCGGAAGTTTGACAGGACCAAGGGCAGGACACTCGGACTACCTCCTGTGACCCAAACCAACAGTCCTGTTATTCTAGATCTCCAAAAGGCAAGGATCGACCCCAAAGATCTACTAACGGTCGGGAAGTGGGCTGCCAAATTTAGCCTCCATAGCCAGGATGAGAGAGATATGCTGGATAGCCTCCAGTCTGGAGCAAATAACTACTTCAGGGAGGTGGTCAGTGCCACTGTAGCGAAGAGCCATGACACAGGTCATACAGAAGGTTCTCAGCAGGGGTTCACTGTTGGCAGCAAGGAGGCTGTTGAGCATATCTGCAACGAAGATGGGCGCAGGAGATTGGCCAGTGATCTGGCAGCATTTCTGAAAATCCCAGATAACTACCAGGACTACCTCATCAAATGCGCTCGCAAGTCAGATGCTCGTCGCGCATGGACAAAGTGGATCTTCCGTGAGAAGTTGCAGAAGAAGAGAGCCCTAGACTTTGACTCTCAGTGGGTAGAGTTTAAGGGACAGGCTTCTGACAGTTCCTCAAGCATCTGATGAAGTAGCAGAGACCGCGGACGAAGTAGTGGAGACCGCGCAGCCTTCTGATGAATGAAAAAAGTTGCAGCAGCTGCGACAGGCTGTCAGCAATGACGCGTAGAGCAGGTTAGTTTTCTGGCTGGATTCAGCTTGTAGGTGAAGGTCTGCACCTTTCCCAGAGACGGCTTGAAGTGTGACAGCTCACCTGTCTCCTTGTTTCTGAAGCTTCCCTCTGTACACCTGCGATAAAGTCCCATTTGGTCTCCTTGAGGGTTAGGCTGTCGTCTATGGTCTCGAGCAGGGCACGTCCACACTTGGAGCTGAAGCATAGCAACCGGGCATTGTGGTTGATGTCTGGTGAGATCTCGCGGGTGTACTTCTGAAAGAGGATGAAGACAGTTATCTTTGTGTGCCGAATGCACCTGGTTATGGTGCTGAGGTAGGTGACTGTCTTCTGGTCCGTTGCAGGGTCATCGATAACTAGAACAAGTGGTTCTGTCAGTCGGGATGCCAACAGCTTCTCCATCAGTGCTTGCAGGTTCTGCGCCCTGGTGATTGGGCCATTGTACCATTGATCATTACTGTCAACTGCCTCAGCAGCGGAGTCAGACACCAGAAGGATGTATTGAGAGTGTAGATGTTCGACCAGGAGAGCCCGCAGCAAGATGTTTTTCCCGTGTCCTGATGGGGCATGATCAGCACCACCTGGCCAGCATCAGCTGGCCTACTGCCGAATGGTACAGACATGCATGCGGATGATGGTTAGCACTTGGTCGGCGGTAGCCTCGTCTATATCTGGGAGACTAAACGGCAGTACTTCCTGCACCAGCTCTTTCACCTGCAGAGTGGGGGAATCCTGCACCTCCGGCGGATATGAAGGATGCGATGGAGGCATCAAGCATGAAATCCCAGCAGCAGCTGAGACAATAGCGTAGACGGCCTGTGTCAGCACCCATAGTATCTAATACATCCAGTATCTGTATGATACCTGCAAAGCCATGACTATCCTGTGGGCTTACATAGGCAGCAAATTCAAGAGCCCTGACCCCATCACCGCTGGTAGCCAGAGGCTGTCGACAACCCCTGCACCTGGTTGGCCATCAACAGTGATACTGTTCAGGCTGAGGGTGCCTATCTTGAGGTTCCCTCCATCCTGGATGAATGTGCTCCGTGGTCTCAGAAGATCCTTAACAAGGTCCTGTGCAGAGGACTCAGCCATAACCTGGATGGTTCCAGCCTCATCGACTCCGAGCATACCGAGCATCGTCGCACTCTCCTTGATGCCCATCCCCTTGTATACAGTCTTGGCCTTGTTAATGGCCAATTGTCCTACCGTATCAGTGATCCCGATGAGATCTTGGGCTGGGATGGTACCTCGGATCTCCAGCGGGTCTCCCTTCTCATCGAAGGCCAGGAAGGAGATAGGGCCAACAGTGTCCTTTGAACAGAGGCGTGCCTCGCTCAAGTGAGCAAGATCGCCGGACTCTTTGGTTTCTAGGTCTGTGAGTGACAGAGTCATAGTCATATACAGATGGCTTAAACCTACTAGTCATAACCCCAGTGAAATAGTTGGGCATAGGAGGACCACGCAGTCGGCCAAGGGAATAGGTAGCAGTGCTCAGGGTATTGGCTCTCTCTGCAGGGGCACGCCTTGTGGGCGGTCCACCATTCCCGGGCATTGGCAATCCTCAGTCCGCATGCTTGACTATGGGATACACACCACCCTCCGGCACACCATGCCTCATATGCTGCAGGGGTCTCGTGATCCATCTCTCACTATTCAGAGGGGTTAAACGTAGGCGACGATGATCTCAGCCATTGCACTTGTTGCTAGCCCTAGAACCGTGGCCTCCATTAGTGTAACACGTTCACCCATGATCTTGGCGGCAACAGTGTAGGAGGCACCACTGAGGGCGATCTTTGGGGTGGGGTGAGTTATTCCGAGACAGTGCCCAGCCACCCCACTCACCACTGTAGCGAGGACAGCCGCAGTGGCGGCAGGAAGAACCTCACTTCCCCCTGTCATCTTCACCACAGCCACATTCGCTGCCACATTACTGGCGACATGGACTGCCAGAGGTTTTGCTTTGGTCAGTAACTTCTGTGTTTTGGTTCGCAGCAGGTTCTCCACCTTCTGAAGACTCGCCTAGCTCTCGGGCAGTTGCTTCATGATCTGTACCATTGACGTCATTGTTTAAGCACTGAGTATACAATGCGGTTAAACGTCTGCATCCCCTGTCGAGAAAGCTAATAAGATCTTTCCAGTCTGCGTCTGCCAGGTGGCCGGGTTGGTACTCAGGAATATTCATCTCTCTATTGAGACATCTTAAACATGTCCAGGCTCACGCTATGCCAGAAGTACTATGATGTCTTCTGGAGGGAGTTGAAGGACTACAAGAAGAAGACACCAGATGAGCTTGCTCAGCTCTCCGGTGCTGAACTGACAGAGGAGCGAGCTGACAGCTGTGCAGCTCTATCTAGGATTTGGCAAGGGACAGATCTGCTTCCTCGAATACCTTATCATGGGTGGGAGTATCATCGAGCAGCTCCTGCGAGCTAAAGGTTTCTACAAGGATCGGGAGTATCTGTCAGATGTGTTCCAGCAGTTGCAGACCGCCATGGCCTCACTGGACTCAGAGCTGAACAAGACTCTGCGATACTACGAGCTGGAAAAAGAATGTGCTGCCGAACCCTCCAGCCCTTGGATGTGCATGTTGGCAGAGGGTATTGGGGCTGTAGGGCATGCCAAGCTGGTTCAGTGTCTCACCGTGTTCCCCACTGTTACTGTAGAGAGTCAGGATAGTCTTATAGCTGATTTGCTAGCGGCGGAGTAGGCTGATCCCAAGCGCTACGATAGTTAGGCCTGACACCACACATAGAGCTACCACAGGAAGCAGTGTTGTGTCAACTGGCTGTAGTGTTGGGGCGCCTGGAGCTGCAGTGTCGACTGGCTGCAGTGTCAGGGTCAGAACGACTGTATGGCACATACTACGCGTAGGTCGGTTGATGACAGGAGTACCAGAATAGGAGTGAAGTCAGGTGGAACTTACTCCACATCCTCCTGTGGCACACCACACTACCAAGTTCAGCTACTGATTCCAGTATGAGAGGGTTGGGGCAGCCATCCAAGTATGAGCTTGCTTCGCATCCTTGATGGTGATGGGGTGGTTGGTCAGCGGTCGTGGGTTGATGGAGAAGCTGGTTCAGGACCATCCATCCACTGTGATGGAGAATGGTGTTAGCTCTGGTATATCGTCCAATAGACCTCTCAGGCCAGTCAATGGTGTACCCAGGAGGGGCGGTTTACTGTCATGAGGTTCAGTGGGAAGGCCATCTATACTGGTGTTCTTAAAGCTACCGTACAGGCAGCACACTATTTGTAGTCGTCTTGACTCCAGAGACCAGCGAGGCGACCTCACCGTAACATCTCGGTTTTAACTCCTCCATATCAACCCGCCCGCTGGAGCCTTTGAGGTGTTGCTGTCGCACTTTAGGTTTCTCCATGCAGTACAGGGCTTGGACCTTCAATATATGGTGGTACTCTTCATCGGTGACCTGGCCATCCTCGAGAGCTTTGCTGATAGACTCGTCGATAGTCCATAGCATACTCTGTGTCAGTGCCACGTACGTAGCATGCCTCTCCAGCCTCCTTGTGATCTGCCGCTGCCCCACCCCCAAGCCTGTGGCCAAGACAGTGGCGGCTAGTGTTACGCCACCAAGCAGGATGGCGACGATGGCCCCACCCCTGTAGCGAGAGTGGCCACAGCTGCCACCCCAGCACTGGTTCCAATCACACCCGCAGCAGTGGTTGTCGCGTGAGGACGGTGTAGGCTGTCTTATATCGCCTGCGCATTCTGCTGTACTTTTCTGCCTCATGGACGAGATTCTGCCTGATGGTATCTATCTGCTGGAGTCGCCAGACATGTACTGTACCACCATCGTCAGCAGTCAAGGAGGGGTATATTTCTGGTTGCTTCCGCCACTCTGATTTTGCCATAGTATACCTGGAGATTAAACCTGCATCAGAATCTGTTCATGAGTCCTAGAAGGGTACATTTTGGGGAGCCTGGCGAACCATGCCAGCTTGCTGGTTTCGAGACAGACGTCTCTTAGACAGAGGTCATCCAGCACCATGTCGGGTGCCAGTAGCTTTCTGAGATGTGACATTGAGGCCTTTATCTGTGCAGGGGTCATGAAGGGGTGAGCCTCTTTCTTCATCATCTCGGCCAAGGGCAGATAATGCTGTTATGATATCATGTCAGGTCAATGAGTAATAAGAGTGTAAACTCTAAATGGGCGTCTGATATCCCATCCGTTCGGGCATATATGTTAATGGAGGGGCTGTCAAACAGGTGATTTACAGGTGTGAACAGGCTAGGACTGATAGCTTTCCATAGGTTGCTGTTGGCACCTGGGAGATACTCTATCATGCCCCGGCCGACTTCTACTAGTGAGCTGCTGTGTGCACTGCCCGGAGGTTGATGTAGCACATCGGCATGTATGTATGTTGTGCCCCGCTGGGGCACCTCGAAGAGGACCCATTCTACATGGTACTGTACCACCCGTCTCCCCACTAGAGAGGGTGAGATTATGTTCTCACCACCGGAGAGCAGCAGTCAGACAATCGGCATGGTTATATCTCCTGTTTAAAACCCTTCTATAGTGTGCTATGGAAACCATATTTGCTCACTCGACTGGTCTTGCTGACCTGGCAGATGTGTATGCAGTTGATGCTGCCAAGGTGAACAGAGTGATAGCAAGTCATTCGCCCTACAGTATGGAGCAAGCTCAAAGGCATTCTCCCTCCACCCCATCGGTGGTGATGGGGCATAGAGGTTACTCCCCTCTCCACTGTTGTGAAAAAGGATGGGACAGTTCGAAAGCTCTACAATCGGGGATCATCCTTCCTCACCTACATAGGTGAAGGTGTCTCCCTGACGAGGGTGGGTCACCGGATCGGGGTTACAGGTGGAAATCTCCTGCTGCGTCATCAATTCGATGGACCAGAAGAAGCTGTTAACCTCCAGGAGGGCACCCTATTGGTAGATGGTGTGTCACATGTCTCCAAAGTCAATGGTGCTGTTAAACTGCTTCAGCGAGTCGGAATCACTAGCCTGCAAACGACTCATATAGTCTTAGAGCTACGTTTCTTAGCCGGCGGCAGAGTGAAACAGCTAGCCCCTGCCCCTGAGGGGATGAAGATCACTATCGATCCAGATGAAACAGGGCTCGATCTGGCACATATATTTCTCGAGGGGTTCACTCTGTTCAGTTTAACTCTTCATATATAGCCATGATTCTCATCATACTGCTCGTGCGGGCGTCTACAGCAGTGGCACAGGGCGCTGAGACTGCCATGATATTGGATGCCAAGTGGGCCCACTTCCGGGATGGCCCCCTAGTACAATCCTTGGGTCGACCCCTTACGGAGAAACATTTACGAGCGCTTTCACCCACGTAAAGAGATCGAGTCTGTCTGCCACTTCTATGGGGTGGAGAGGGTAGGCCGTGGTTGTCTGCTGGAGACCCCTGCTCAGCACCACATTCTCTGCATAACTTGTGAACATGCCAGAGTCTGCCATGGTTCTCATGTTAATCACTTTAGCCTCCTCCCAGGTGAGCGTTGTCAAGGTAGATGGAAGCCCCTATGGGGGTCCCATCATGCCGATGCGACTCTGGCAGAGACTACGTGTTTGTCTGAGCCTACACAGAATAGAGAGGGGTCGGCCCTGTGGTTGATTGTGATCATTGGTGTATATCACTGTGGAGGCTTGTCTCTAAATGGGCGTTCAGCCCCTGGTAGTAGTAGTGTCGGGATGATCCTACATCCCTGGCAGCCGTTCGGCGATCCGTGGTGGCCTATGACCCTATGCCTCAGGAATTGAGAGGGCGGTGGGAGCCGTGGATCATGGAACGGTTGCCTGTGGAGGGAGGTGGTATTTTTCTACTACCGGCTATACTACTCCAGAAGCATCGTCAATCACGAGAAGCATCATTAATGGAAGAGAAGTATCGTCAATGGACGGGATGTCTCATCAATGAAACAGACATCTCGTCACTGGACCAGAGTCTTGCCAATGGACCGGAAGTCTTAACAATGAAACAGACATCCCAAAAATGGACCAGAAGCCTCGACAATCACGAGAAACATCATTAATGGAAGAGAAGTATCGTCAATGGATGGGATGCCTCATCAATGAAACAGACATCTCGTCACTGGACCAGAGTCTCGCCAATGGACCGGAAGTCTTAGCAATGAAACAGACATCCCAAAAATGGGCCAGAAGCATCGGCAATCACGAGAAACATCATTGATGGAAGCGAAGTATCGTCAATTGACAGGATGTCTCGTCAATGAGACAGACATCTTGTCACTGGACCAGAGTCTCGTCAATTGATCGGAAGTCTTGTCAATGAAACAGACATCCCGAAAATGTACCAGAAGCCTCGGCAGTCACGAGAAACATCATTAATGGAAGAGAAGTATCGTCAATGGACGGGATGTCTCATCAATGCAACCGACATCTTGTCACTGGACCAGAGTCTCGCCAATGGACCGGAAGTCTTAGCAATGAAACAGACATCCGCCTCGGCAATCACGAGAAACATCATTAATGGAAGAGAAGTATCGTCAATGAGACATACATCTCGTCACTGGACCAGAGTCTCGTCAATTGACCGGAAGGTAATGAAATAGACATCCCGAAAATGGACCAAAAGCTTCGTCAATGGCCCAGAAGCCCCGTCAATGGACCAGAAGTATCGGCAACGGACAGGACGTTTCGTCAATAAAGCAGAGGTCGCGTCAATGAAACAGAAGCCTCGCCAAGGGAACAATTTTGAGATTTTTCAATTCAAATTTCTTTATTTGGCATCTATATATGAATTTACATTTTTTACAATAATTGAAGCCTGTGAGACCATGAATACCTTACTCAATGAGCCATTCATTAAGCATCACAAGTTCACGACATTGTGCGTATATAGTATCAGCACATACAATACAATCAGGGGTACCGTCATGGACACGAATTTTGGTGAATAGACCAGAGGTCTGTCCAATGAGCCTGGTCAATGGACCAGACGTACCGTCACTATATCAGAATTCTTGTCAATCGGCTGGAAGCCTCGTCACTGTACCAGAAGTCTTGCCAATGGACTGGATGCCTAGTAAATGAAACAGAAGTCTTGTCAATTGACTGCACGCCTCGTCAATGAACCAGAAGGATTATCAATGGGCGATACGTCTTGGCGGTGAGTCAGAAGTCCCGCCACTTGACCAGATGCCTTGTTAATGGACCAGAAGCCGCGTCACTGAAACAGAAGCCGTGCGACTGGACCCGAAATCTGGTCAATGAACGAGAAAACTCACCAATGAACCCGAAGGCTCGTCAATAGACCAAAAACCTCGTCAAAGACCGTATACAGAAACAGATTCATTTCATGGAATTCAATCACGATATGGCGTTATCTGTGTCGAATTAAAATTAATTACTTACCTTCGTTATGTCGAATGGGAATCGACAAGATAAGAACACAGTTGATTGATATCCATAATATTGTCATGCCAGGTGTAATACAGAACATCTAAGCAATAACTGAACATGCTTCCAAGTCAAAATACAAAGTACTGTTGAATATTCTGAACATAATTGGATTGCAAGATATGAAATTAATATTTCTACAGTAGTAATCTGGCCTTATTTTGACCATTCAATCCATTGTTGGTTGTTGCTGGCGAGGGAAGGTCTGAGATGTCCATGTTTGATAATATATGTTAATGGGGATAACATACGGCATACTATGCGTACCCTCTTCCGTGTGACCTTCACCTTTATCTCTGTGATCTAGTGGGTTGCTAGCTAACTAGAGTTTGCTCCAAGACATGCAGAAATATGACTATACCTTGATCGTGCTATGGGTTTGAAAAGAGTAGAACACTAAGAGATCAAACATCTATATATGTAACATCAAGGTTGTGTTAGCCGTCTTAGGCCGTGTTCTCACTAGAGAGTTAATCGGGAATAACGCCATACTTCAGAATGGCGTTATTCCTAATTAACCCTCTAGTGAAAACACGGCTTTAGTCTCGTAATAACGACATTACTGGATTCAAATCTAATATCTTTTAAGAATAACTTTATTGTTTCTTTACACACTTTCGTATATAAATGCACCTCATCATATAATCTAATCGTACATAAATGTGCCTCGTCGCATTTTCTAATCGTACAGAAATGTGCCTCGTCATATGATCTAATCGTACATAAATGTGTCTCGTCATATGATCTAATCATACATAAATGTGCCTTGTCACATTAGCTAATCGTACAGAAATGTGCCTCGTCATATGATCTAATCGTACAGAAATGTGTCTCGTCATCTGATCTAATCGTACATAACTGAGCCTCGTCACATTAGCTAATCGTACAGAAATGTGCCTCGTCATATGATCTAATCGTACATAAATGTGCCTCGTCACATGATTTAATCGTACAGAAATGTGCCTCGTCATATGATCTAATCGTACATAAATGTGCCTCGTCACATGATTTAATCGTACAGAAATGTGCCTCGTCACATGTTCTAATTGTACAGAAATGTGCCTCGTCATATGATCTAATCGTACATAAAAGTGTCTCGTCATATGATCTACTCGTACATAACTAACTGTGCCTCGTCACATTATCTAATCGTACAGAAATGTGCCTCGTCATATGATCTAATCGTACATAAATTTGCCTCGTCACATGATCTAATCGTACAGAAATGTGCCTCGTCATATGATCTAATCGTACATAAATGTGCCTCGTCACATGATCTAATCGTACAGAAATGTGCCTTGTCACATGATCTAATCGTATATAAATGTGCCTCGTCACATGATCTAATCGTACATAAATGTGCCTCGTCACATGATCTAATCGTACATAAATGTGCCTCGTCACATGATCTAATCGTACAGAAATGTGCCTCGTCATATGATCTAATCGTACATAAATGTGCCTCGTCACATGATCTAATCGTACAGAAATGTGCCTTGTCACATGATCTAATCGTATATAAATGTGCCTCGTCACATGATCTAATCGTACATAAATGTGCCTCGTCACATGATCTAATCGTACATAAATGTGCCTCGTCATATGATCTAATCGTACATAAATGTGCCTCGTCATAAGATCTAATGAAGCACATCTATGTGCGAAAGCGCGTCACATTTATTAATGTTAAGCACTACCTTTAGATCATGTTCTCGTCACGTGACATGCAATATACCTGGTGTTCTAACACTAATAATAATATATAAAAAAAAAAAAAATAATAATAATAGTAATAATAATAATAATCGTTATTTATTGAGGGTAGCACTTCAAGTACACGGCCTGATCTAGCAGAGGCCCTCATTAACATATATACAAATTTTGTTTTATATAATATGTACAAATTTATACATCTAGGTACGGACAAGGAACTTAGGGAATCTATTTCTTATAATCATATAATATTCTGAATGTATTAAGAGTAATTTTAACAAAAGCTACTGATGCTTTCAACAGCAGCAAACTTTCAATCAAATTAGCATTGATATATTCAGCATTGTAAAGTAAATTCCTTTCTTTTCTGCTGAAATGCTTTGGAAACAATGCAAGAAATAGAAATAACGATATTTTTATGTGCTAAAATATAGAAACTAATTCTCAATTTCCTAGACAAATACAGCTAAGCACATTATAACATACGATTATACATACATACAGAAACAATAGATTTAGTAAAATTATTATCATTACCCACGCCGTCGAATGTCTTAACCCTTTAGTGACTAAATTTGACAGGAAAACCTCGATTAGGTCTATCGATTGTGAAATGTCCGTTTCCAGAACAAGACAATGCCATTCTTGGAAATTTACCACCGGAAAGACTGGCTCGATTATCGCGCCTGTCATTCCTGTCATAAATTTTCAAAAATAGTCCTCTGGACTGCAAATGGTCATTTCTCTAGCCGATTTTATGGACTTGTTTCTAGGCTTGTGTATTTATGGGTCAAAGAGCGGAAGAATCACCAAATTTGACATAGCACTTCATAATGAAGGATAAAATCAGAAGGTTCAATCGAAGGTTTGTATCTTAAAGGTTAATTAGGCATATATAGTTTACTGAAATTAAGAACTCACCAAAGCACATGCACTCCCAATCACACACACACTCACTTCCACACGCACATGAACTCATGTACATACACTCCCGTGGGTTTACATCCAATATAGTAGGTCTACGCCAACATCTAACCATTTCAACACTAGTATTAGAACTCAAGTCATGCTATTAAGCTGTTGCATATCTTAAGCATAATTTGAATGAAAGTTCTTGATACCTTCGGCAGCAACACTATCCAGTCAAATTAGTATCAAAATTATACAGCAATGGAACCTATTTTGTGTCTACATTTCGTGGTCTAATGATAAAGGATCGGGAAAGTTGAAAAATATACGATAGATATATTCATCACAAAGTAAGCATATGGCCCGTAAGTGTGCACAATCACATAATAATGTGACGGACAATAGTATAATACAATTTCACAATGCATACACAAAACTATTTACATTAGGAGAAGTATTTTCCATGCATGTACTATATGACTATCCTGAAACTCTAACCTTTGGATTGGCGATATGTGAAATGGTCATTTGCTGGTCCGGAGGAGTGTTTACGACAATTGGGCCCAGGAATGATTGACTCGGTTACCGAGCCAGTCATTCCAGTGCTCCATTGTCGGAAACACTCCTCTCCTAGGCCGCCAATGTCCTTTCATTGTATGTTTAAGGTTCTCTTCTTCTCTTTTTTTTTCTTTTTTTTTTAAAACATATTTTTATTGTAATAAATGCATTTAGAGAAAAGGATCTTGTGGCATGCTCGTTTAACATACAAATATCCTTTTCAAATAGAAATATTATATAACGGTAGTTAAATTAGCGAGCGTGCGAGTGAGCGAGAGAGAGAGAGAAAGAGAGAGAGAGAGAGAGAGAGAGAGAGAGAGAGAGAGAGAGGGAGAGAAAGAGAGAGAGAGAGAAAGAGAGAGAGAGAGAGAGAGAGAGAGAGAGAGAGAGAGAGAGAGAGAGAGAGAGGGAGAGAAAGAGAGAGAGAGAGAGAGAGAGAGAGAGAGAGAGAGAGATAGAGAGAGAGAGCCTTTATAAATGATAACACAAAGAACTATTAGCATTACATTGCTCGGAAATGATCATATGCAGACCAAAAGATCACTCCTCCTGAAAATGTATGACCCGAATGACAGGCTCAGTCAGTGAACCAGTCATTCCAGTGGTAAACCCACAAAGAGCAGTTGACCTTTCGGTCCGCAGATGGACACTTCCCAACAGACAATGCTCTGGAGAGTGCTCTAACTGTCTTTAAAGCAGACATTAATTTAATTCAGATGATTATAAATAAACAATTGTTAGATATAATTTAATAGAAGATGTGTATGTGTAGACCAGCACCTTAAAGGTGCATATTCGTATCAAATGATTAAAAATCAAATTGCTAAATTTGTATACTTTTAGAGGCTTAAATTGTGTTTCTGAATGTAATGAAACGAATTAAATTTTAACATATGATGATTTCATTTTATAAAAATTAATATAATTTGTCACGTTGAATTAAGGACTCGTGTCTCTAATTCCTCTAAAAATGTATAATTTAACCATTTTATTTTCAAGCATTTTGTTGTGAATAGGCAACTTTAATATTAACACATCGCGTATCAAGTGGCAATCGAACCCACGATTTATAGTAGACAATTATTATAGGGCCTACGTCGGTTTGTCTGTCTGTCTGTCGATCGGTCGTCTATCGATTGTCATAATTATTGCTCATTATCAAGTCAGGCCGAGTTTTTAGGCAGGCCTACTCTCGGGTACTCTCGGGTTACTCTCAATTACTCGAGTATTAGTCTGGGTCACTCCGTGGTTGCTATGGTAATACTATCTCTATAGCTAAGTAAAACATGATTATTATTATTATTATAACCTGTGATTAGGAAGGAGGACAGCTTATAATAAGATATTTTGAAATTCCTAAGTTGCTTTATCCTTTGCAAATCTAGACCTGGGTATGGTAATGGTTATGGCTATGGGTGTGAGTTAACCCTAAACACAAGCCTTTAACGCTAGCACAGTAACACTAGCCATAGCCTTACAAAATTATACACCACAGCTCAATACAGATCATATATATATATAACAGGATCGCACCCAATGACATGATTATTTTCAAATTAATTACTCAAACCCCATAAGAAATTTACAGATCGGGAGAAGACTATTTAAAAAAATTTACCAATCGAATGACTGGCTCGGTAACGCAGCCAGTTTTAGATTATCAGGACCTATACTCGTTAATCCGGTAAAAAAACGCCTCCTAAAAACTATTTTCTTAAATTCCAGTCGTAAATTAACAAATCAGACTTCTCTTGGCCGGCAAATTGTTAGTTACTGAGCAAAACTTGTTAATTTTCTTGACAAAATCTTGACAAATTAAAGGGTTAATTGATAACAGTATCATTTTGAGCGCTTTGAGGCGCGTTTGGCTCTGGAGGGCTAAATAAATGTATTTAACCCTTTAATTACTAAACTTGGTAAAAAAAATAAAATTTATTTCGTGTCCATTTAAAGAGAAGACTATTTTTGGAAATTTTCCCCCTTGAATGACTGGCTCTGTTATCGACCCAGTCATTCCATTGGTAAATTTTCAAAAATAATCTTCTCTTGGCCCGCAAATGGGCATTTCTCGAGACCCCTGCAGAGGCCGGTCTTGGCCGGTTTCGTCCTGAAATGGTTAATAAATACAAATAAATTCAGTTTTACTTTACATATGATTAATAGTGACGCAGAGTTTGTCATAACCTGCACAGTGGTTGCGTCATAAGAATACCTGGACAGCAATGCGTCATCAGAAAACCTGGACAGCAATGCATCATCAGAAAACCTGGACAGCTGCAATGCGTCACTATCACAGGGACCGTAATACATTATAGGCCCAATACTGATAACCGTGAATCACGCAAAGAGTTCGCTCCCTTACATCGAAACTCCTGGTTGTCCCGTCGCCGCGGCAATGCGATTTAAAGGTAATAAATAAATAATCCAATTTAGATCGCTAGTAGAACAGTATAAAGAGAGAGAGAGAGAGAGAGAGAGAGAGAGAGAGAGAGAGATAGGGTGGAGTGGGGGTGGGGTGAGGGGGGGGGGAGGGTGGGGGGGGGGGGCTGGGTGCCAAGACGAGAAGGGACGGGGGGGGGGGAGGTTGAATGGAAGGGCGGGGTTGAGGATGAGAGGGAGACGAGAAGAGGGGATGAGTGACGAGAGACGAGGGGGGGGGGGAGTAAGCGAGGGGTGAGAGAGAGAGAGAGAGAGAGAGTAAGGGAGGGATATGTGGATGTAGAGTGTGGGAGTGAGAGGGATAGAGGGTGAAGCAAGTCTAATTATATCTATGTATGGTCATTATCCCAGTGTCTAGTCTCGTCTCCCTTCAGGGCTATTTACTCATGTTTTCACGTTTTTGACCGTGATTATACGAGATCTGAAGGACAATGACATCTTCATTATGGGCCAAAATATTGTACTTCTTTAAGACGGGTGGTCGTTAAACCACCAGTCTTATGGAACCACAGGCACGAGGCCCCCAACAGCTGTCATCCTGAGCGAATTAAGCTGTATTAAGTGACCATGCACCTGTCCCATAGAGTGCCCGCGATATACAGCCATACAGGTATTACCCTATAAGAACCAGGCTAAGAACATTGATGGGTTTTTTCTGAGTCGACATCTGAAGAAGCGACCAGTTGATATAATCTTTGTCTCCGCTCACACACCGCCACGATCACCCTACCCCGCCGCCGCCGCCGCCACCACCACCATCACCACAGCCACTATCAACCCCTGCTCCTCCCCTTCCCCGTTAACCCTTTGACCCTGACATATCAGAAATGACAAATTATTTATTGTGTATGTTCAATATTTTGAAACTAATTAGACTGGGAGCTGTTGCAACAACAACAGCTCCCTGTCAAATTAATTTCAAAATATTCAACAGCCTCGTGTAGTCAGAGAAAATTTAGTCCAAACTATTTTATTTGAGTCCATCCAGATCGACACAAAGACCAATTTCGGTATATCAAGATTGAGGCTCTTTAAGAAAGGTGGTCGGAGGTAACAAGTGTGTTAAAGAAGCGCCAACTTATAGTACAGGAATGTAACGTTTCCTTAACCACGTACCTCGTATTCAGACCACCTGTGTTGAGTGACCGTATTTAGTGATCTGCGAGATGCTTCTTCAGAACACGCGTCAATATATAAAGAATGAAATTGATTACTTCATTCGTGGCTCCAGTTGTCTTGGTAACCGTTTGATGACAGATTTCTAAAGATTTCTTTTTCAAAGGTTTTCTATTACAGTTTCAATTTTGTTTGATCCCAGAAACGAGTTAATCCTTGGAACGAATCGCAGGAGGAATAACTTGTTGAAATAAACAGGTTTCTCGAGGGAAATTTAAGAAGAAAATCGGTTCTTTGTTCCTGGGGTAGATGATTGAAATGTGGGCTCAGTGCTACTGAGAGGATGTAATACAGTACAGCTCAGAAATAACTTAACATGTTTTCAAAACAAAATAAAGCATACTGTTAAATATGTTAAACATGATTGTGTTGGCAGACATTGCTGCCTCGGATGGCAGTGTCCTATCATCAAATTAAACCCAAATAATTCAACAGAACATTTCTTATACCGTGTTCAATCTTGTAAACCAACATGTTTCTATTTTTGTTTTGGACACATTATAGGTTATTTCTGAGCTGTACTGTCGGTTTAATAGGAATTAACTCGTGACTGGCAGTGTATTTGTTGGGTCCGAGTAGAGATATGCTATTGTGGCTAGGTAAGTGGGTGGGTGGGTGGGTGAGTTGCTTTGGTGTATGGGTAAGTAGACGGAAAGATCTAGATGGGTAGGTGGGTAATATTTATCTAGCATTACCCACTACCCAGAGATGTATGGTTTAGTCATGAAGATGATATAAGCAACGAGCGATACCGAGGCGTGTCATTTTGATATCTCAGCGCCTTTATTACAATCGATTCCTGTAGATACAGGCTAGCCGATTTATTTTGCCAAGCTTTCCGTACACAAATGTGCTTCAGCAGGACCTGATGAAGCACATTTGTGTACGGAAAGCTTGGCAAAATAAATAAAGTTGTCTACAAAAGGTACCACCTTTAATTTTTTTTTTATCTCATTAAGACTAATACACGGCTCCATTCTCCATTTTCCATATTTCTGAATGAATTTGCGTTCTCTCACCAATGACATTCTCCTCGGCTTCGCCATATTTTAGTCCCAGTTTGGTATCGCTTAAGAATGTCACATGACAACTGTTGTGTATTGAAAGGGTATGCTTGAATTCCACTCTCAGGAAGTGGAGATAAATACATCAATGGCATAGAGAGACACGATCTGGTGTCGCCCATATTATCTGACGTCATAACCAGATACGTCACATGTTAGATGACGTCACAGTCAAAATGACGTAGCTTCGTCACGAAAATGTATAAGCCCGTTAGAATTATATGTCTGATGATTATACCATTTAATAAACATTCTGTTGAATATTTTGCAAGTAATTGGACTGGAAGCTGTTGCTCTCATAGACTTAGATTCTGGGAATAAATTGTAAATTCATCAAAGCATAGTATTCTTACACTTCACGAATCTTTCCCGGGAGTTATGTTACGACAAAGTGATTGTGACGTCAGGCTACATATAACGTAATTGATTACGAGGCCATATCCTTGAACGCCGGCTCGGATCCTTCCATTAATTGTGTTGTATAATAACACAAACTGGACTGTTGATCCAGGCTATGTGTGGTCTGGAAATTATTCGAAACAAGTGAATCGGCCATGTTTCTTTCTGTCAGTTACATACATTCAGAGAAGATATGCAAAGGGGCCTATACGAAGACAAATTAAGGACAGATTTACTCCAATATTCAGCGATACAGGCTTCAAGAATTCAAAACAAAGACGTGCTTTACTCTCACCCTCCACCACATGTCACAGAAACACGGCACCCACAACCCTGAGATGGCCCTTCTCTTTAGAATCCTAAATTCACGCCACAGATGACAGCTTTTGTTGAAGCATGTGGAATTGTCATGCTTGTTTGCCGCAGCCGGGATGATGAAACAATAGCGAGAGACTGATGCCCGGGAAGGGGATGGGTTGGTTGAGGGGGGGGGGGGGGGTTGGTGGTGGAAATGCGGAGGGTTAGAGAATGGAAGGCTCGCACAAGTGTCGCTAATCAGAGATGCGAGCCGCGGAAAACCAAATAATGCACGAATGTTAGGCCTCAAAGACAGGATAAATGAAGTGTTTTAAGACCGGCGCATTGAACACACTCTTGTGGAATATTTACAGGTCGTCAGATGCGGGATATCAAAAAGACAGCCAAAAATTAAATGTTGTAACGTTTGGTTGCGGCAACAGCGGCAGCGGCGGCGGCCGGCCAAGGTGAAGGTCAGGAATGGCTTTCGCTAGGTGGGGGTGGGGGCGTGATCAACAGCAGCAGCCAGTCAAATTAGTTTCAAAATATTCTACAACTCACCTGTGTCATTACCTTGAAAACGGGATTCTGGGAAATCACGCTTCAAAGTATACAAGTGAATCCCAACACGCGCAAAACGTGGCCGGATCCTAGCTAGAAATGGGCGAGGCATAGCTAGATGTGGGAGGACCATAGTTGCATATGGGCGGGCCATATATAGATATGAGCGTGGCGTAGCTAGATATGGGCGGGGAACATCTAGATATGGGCGCGGCATAGCTAGATATGGGCAGGGCATAGCTAGATAAGAGCGGAACTTAGCTAGCTATGGACGGGCATAGCTGGATATGGGCGGGGCAGAGATAGACATGGGCGCGGCATAGCTAGATATGGGCGGGCATAGCTAGATATGGGCGGGTAGAGCTAGATATGGGCGGGTAGAGCTAGATATGGGCGGGACATAGCTGTGACAATGTACCTATAGGTCTGGACCTCATCCTCAAAGTGACAATGTACCTATAGGTCGGGATCTCATCCCCAATGTGACACTGTACCTATAGGTCGGCATCTCATCCCCAATGTGACAGTGTACCTATAAGTCTGGATCTCATCCTCAATGTGACAATGTACCTATAGGTCTGGATCTCATCCCCAATGTGACAATGTACCTATAGGTCTGGATCTCATCCCCAATGTGACAGTGTACCTATAGGTCGGGATCTCATCCCCAATGTAACAATGTACGTATGGGTCGGGATCTCATCCCCAATGGGACAATGTACCTATAGGTCTGGATCTCATCCCCAATGTGACAATGTACCTATAGGTCTGGATCTCAACCCCAATGTGACAATGTACCTATAGGTCTGGATCTCATCCCCAATGTGACAATGTACCTATAGGTCTGGATCTCATCCCCAATGTGACAGTGTACCTATAGGTCTGGATCTCATCCCCAATGTGACAATGTACCTATAGGTCTGGATCTCATCCCCAATGTGACAGTGTACCTATAGGTCGGGATCTCATCCCCAATGTAACAATGTACGTATGGGTCGGGATCTCATCCCCAATGTGACAATGTACCTATAGGTCTGGATCTCATCCCCAATGTGACAGTGTACCTATAGGTCGGGATCTCATCCCCAATGTAACAATGTACGTATGGGTCGGGATCTCATCCCCAATGTGACAATGTACCTATAGGCCTGGACCGCATCACCAAATGTGACAATGTACCTATAGGTCGGGATCTCATCCCCAATGTGACAATGTACGTATGGGTCGGGATCTCATCCCCAATGTGACAATGTACCTATAGGTCGGGATCTCATCCCCAATGTGACAGTGTACCTATAGGTAGGGACGTCATCCTCAATGTGACAATGTACTTATATGTCGGGATCTCATCCCCAATGTGACAATGTACCTATAGGTCTGGATCTCATCCCCAATGTGACAGTGTACCTATAGGTCGGGATCTCATCCCCAATGTAACAATGTACGTATGGGTCGGGATCTCATCCCCAATGTGACAATGTACCTATAGGTCTGGACCGCATCACCAAATGTGACAATGTACCTATAGGCCGGGATCTCATCTCCAATGTGACAATGTACCTATAGGTCTGGATCTCATCACCAAATGTGACAATGTACCTATAGGTCGGGATCTCATCCCCAATGTGACAATGTACGTATGGGTCGGGATCTCATCCCCAATGTGACAATGTACCTATAGGTCGGGATCTCATCCCCAATGTGATAATGTACCTATAGGCCGGGATCTCATCTTCAATGTGACAATGTACCTATAGGTCGGGATCTCATCCCCAATGTGACAGTGTACCTATAGGTCGGGATCTCATCCCCAATGTGACAGTGTACCTATAGGTTGGGATCTCATCCTCAATGTGACAATGTACTTATATGTCGGGATCTCATCCCCAATGTGACAGTGTACCTATAGGTCGGGATCTCATCCCCAATGAGACAATGCACCTATAGGCCGGGATCTCATCTTCAATGTGACAATGTACCTATAGGTCGGGATCTCATCCCCAATGTGACAATGCACATGTAGGTCGGGATCTCATCCCCAATGTGACAATGTACCTATAGGTCGGGATCTCATCCCCAATGTGACAATGTACCTATAGGTCTGGATCTCATCCCCAATGTGACAATGTATCTATAGGTAGGGATCTCATCCTCAATGTGACAATGTATCTATAGGTAGGGATCTCATCCTCAATGTGACAATGTATCTATAGGTAGGGATCTCATCCTCAATGTGACAATTTACCTATAGGTCTGGATCTCATCCCCGATGTGACAGTGTACCTATAGGTCTGGACCGCATCCCCAATGTGACAATGTATCTATAGGTAGGGATCTCATCCTCAATGTGACAATGTACCTATAGGTCTGGACCTCATCCCCAATGTGACAATTTATCTAGAGGTTAGATAACCGCCCACCCGCCTGACCAATCTCCCGCCCGCCCACCTGCCTGGGCGCGGCCACCAGCCGCCAACCCGCACACCTGCCTTGGCGCTTACCCACCCACCCACTTCCCCACACACCCAACGCATGTACACACGCGCACCTGCACTCACGCATGTACGCATGTATGCACAGATTTAAAATCGACTGTTATAAGTGGATATCGCATGCCTTCAATTAGCCTCATTGGCGCAAACTGAAGATGTCAGCTGGATTGAACGTTTTATTGGTGGAGGTCTTGAGGAGCCCACTTCATTCCACGCCGCATACATGGCAGTTTATTCCGATCATTCGTTTAAGATTATGCTGGTTATTTTGAACACAATTTGAAAGAAAGTGGTTGCCGCACCACTTTCAGTCACGTTGCGTTCTACGTCGTCAGTCGACTATGTCTGTTATAACGTCTTCTTAAACATTGTGTTGGTCAGGATAAAATGAACTCAGTTTGACTTTGATTGCGCGAGCAACATAACCCTAATCATGAGTTCTAATTAACGTCATATTTCAAAAACAGACGCGGTCAACCCATTGTCCCGTCAATATAATAAAGAAAATTGGTTTTGAATTTCGCGATCATTTTATTTTTCTGAAATTTAAACATCTTCTGAATAATAGCTCCGAGCGCAGTTGGCCCAGCCCTTGTAGAATAATGGTTTTGCTGTTAACAAAAAGGCAACCTTTGGTCAAACAATACGCGACTAATAACAGCAAGCAAAACTATTTCCTTCAATTTGATGATTTCACAATTCACACAATTGCCATGGCAATCCATCTTCTTTGTTACTGACCAGTCCGACGCACGCAGCTCCCGCAGAACTGACCACACGCTTAAGGTTTGAGCAGACGACGTCACGTCCGCCACGTGCTGGACTGGACAACAGTGACCATCCTTCACGATGTCATTTGTACTGACCAAACAAACTTCCAGTTTTGAGACACAGCAGATTCTCTCCATGAATGTAAACTTAAATCAAAGCATTTTAGAGTGTTTGTCTCAAGTCATTTACTGTCTGTTTGCAAACGTGCCAATCCATACTAGCGATTGCGAGCGTGCTGGAGAGGGCACGTGTGTGTAACATGCGTTAGTGTTATCCTAGACAAGACGCGTACTAAATACAGAAACACAAACGAATCCCATCCACGTCAAACTGAAATATATAAACAATTGTATTTAGCGGTTTTAGAAATAGTTTTCTGATATTTCAAGATTTGTTAACTAATTTGTCACGAGTAGGACTTCAGCAGCCACTGTTAACAATTCCTTTAAAATCAATCAATGATTACAAACTCGTGCATGGCCTTTCACATTGTTCATTTTCTTTGCTTCTTCCTTTCGGATTTTTCGGATCAATTGCATAGTTGGGGAAGCCTCGATTACAACAGGTTATTGCACTAAAATTTGAATTGAATCTCATCAGCAGTTTCTGAGAAACAGCCAGCGACAGACAAAACAGACACGCATATACACATACATTTGATCACTATACGATTGTATCTGCTGTTGCGAAGTCTGCTTTTAACAATTATTTTATATGTTACTGATGTGGTACGCAACCTTACGTGGTTCACAGAAATTATTCTCCTTAGTCAGGTGAGAGTAAATCGAATACCTGTAGCTTCATTTTCACCCATACTGACACGCATGCGCGGGACTCTTGGAGTAAGTTCTGAAACTTAATTTGAAGCATACCATGGTTAAATCTCTGCGCATGCGTACTGTATAAGTACGCAGATGTGTAAAGATTGTTATTTCCGAATGCCAAGAGATTATAATCTGAGTACAATATGGTGAAACTGAAAATGAACCTTTCCATTATTTAGCTATGCCCCGACCATATCTAGCTACGCTCCACCGACACCTCGCTCGTGTTGGGGTCGATCTATCTCTGATCTCCCTGGCTATCAATTTCCAGAAAACTATACAGGTAATCTGTTGAATATTTTAGAACTAATTTGACTGGGTGCTTTTGCTGCCTATTGCAGCAACAGCGTCCAGTCAAATTAGTTTCAAAACAGCATGTTTATTAAATAGTAGAGACATACAATTCGTACAACGTGTCGGACTATTAAGAGTTATAAGCAGGGCCATATAGAATCATTTATGACGCAATTATTATGACGTAATCCTATTCGCCTTTTAGCTGATTATGACGTCATATGACTATTCTAGATGACGGACAGCATGTTTATGATGATGAAGATGATGAAGATGAAGATAGGGATATTAGATGTAGAAGATGTGTGACATCAGTGTCTTTAGATCTTCATCTCTATCAGAAGACGCCATCCTCTTTTACCTGTCTGCGCATGCGCAGCTGAGTACTTCTTCACCCCTCTAGAGTATGTAGGAGACAAGGGAATACATATCGCAAATACCTTACAATCGTGAAGGATGTAGGAATTAAAATCGTTTAGTGTTGCGATGAGTGGCAAGATAGCACCAGCAACATGCTAAGACAGCAGCATATGGACGTGTGTATCAGCAACATTTATTCCTTAATGCCGGCCTTTTCTCTACCTTAATTTCGTATAGTGAAACCATTTCGTTCTTACATGCGGTCAGACATTGCTTGTTTCCTTATACCATCAACAGCAATAATGATGGCGTCACAAAGCAATTAATTCTCAAAGTGTCCCGGAACTCTGAAACATCACAACTTAGCTGCTCTGAGGCCACGGTTCGTAGGAATTTCAGAACACGTGCACTGAACCCCTGTGTCCAAAGTGTCTAAACAAACAGGCATCATCACCATTTGTAGCAGATGGTGATGCGTGATTGCTTTGATATGTCTTGCGCATGAACTATAAATTCCTGGCCTAAACAGACCAATGCTGGATATCAATTTGAATGGCAAAGATTGGGCGACCTTGATGGATACGGCCAATGAGGATAAAGATGGCAGATAGCGGACACACCTTGTCACATGTTTGGCTCGATGTTTCGTGACAGAACTGGCGACAACGTGAAATGACAGATAATAAGTAACGCAAAGCTCTTATTTTGCCCCTGCGCCTAGATGCTTCCTAACGTCGCCAGGTACGCTTAGTGGAACCATTACACGTACTATTCAAGCTTTCAATAGCAACTGGAACTATTCCCAACATATGGAAAAATGCAATAATAACACCTATCTTCAAAAAAGGCAATAACTACCGGCCAATTTCACTTACATGTGTACTATGCAAGATATTAGAATCAACTATCAAAGACAAACTTGTACAACACTTCAAGTCCAACAACCTTTTAACGATACAACAGCATGGATTCGTCCAAGGGCGAAGCTGCTTGACAAACCTGCTAGAAACTATGGAAAGCTGGACAGAGTCCCTTGACAGTAACAACAATGTAGACATAATTTACCTAGACTATCAAAAAACATTCGAACCTGTACCACACAAAAGATTGCTTCACAAACTAGAGACATACGGAGTCACTGACCCTATATTGACCTGGATACAAGGATTTATCCAAGATCGACAAATGATGGTTCACATCCGAGGAAACTACTCAGACAAGTGTTGACAGTGGAGTTCCACAGGGCTCCGTCCTGGGTCCACTGTTATTCCTGGTATATGTAAACGGCATTCCAGACGATATTCAAAGCAACATTAAAATGTTTGCAGATGACACAAAACTCTGGACCCACAGTAAAGACGACTCAGAGAGTAAAAAATTACAAAACGACCTAAACTATCTTAATTGATGGTCGGACCTGTGGCTTTTAAAATTCAATGCCAGTAAATGAAAGAAAACGCACCTAGGTCATAATAATCAATTGCATAGCTATACCATGAAAGACAAAAGCGAAACGCATACACTGCAGATTACAGCGCATGAAAAAGATTCAGGAATCTGGATAAAAAATGACCTTAACCCAACTATGCAGACTTTAAAAGCAGCAAATAATGCCATGTATATCATGAGACAAATCAAACGAGCATTCAACCACCTCGACCGAGAAACATTACTTATTTTATACAAAACCTATGTCCGCACACATCTAGAATATTGTGTACAAGCCTGGTCACCATACCTTGTCAAAGACATCAACCACTTAGAACAAGTACAGCACCGATGCACCAAATTAGTAGTAGGATTACGAAACAAAACTTATGAAGAACGACTCAAAATACTTGGTCTACCAACTCTAAAACAACGTCGAGTCAGGAGCGACCTAATAGAAACATATACATTTATTACACAAAAAGAAAACATTGATCCAGAACAATTTTTTTCATTGGTAGAACGATCTGGACAGCGTGGTCATAGCCTAAAGTTCTTCAAACCTCGATGTCGAACACAAATCACGCACAATTTTTTCAGTTGTAGAATTGTGACCAAATGGAATAACCCACCAGAAAATGTGATCAAATCAAAAACCGTAAATGCCTTTAAAACTGCTCTAGACACCTTTTGGAAGCAAACCCAGCAGTAGGATAGGGTATCATATTTCAAAATGGACATAAAATAGGCAAAATGCTTAACTTCGTCCATCTCTGTAACTGTAACTCTAACTCTACTTGTAGAGTAAGTGTATGTTGATATTCAGGATATGTTCGATACCAGAGAAAGTACTTAAAAATTGAAGAAAATACGTAAGACTGTAAATAGAATTGGTAGGTGGGAATATTTAGTCTAATTGTAAACTGTTTCCCAGGTTTTTTGTTGCTCACGTTATAAGCTATGGGACACTGTTGCCAAATACAATCAATGAAGTGTCTACGCAATATGGCGTGCTACATTCAGTCCAACCACGTGTGTTCTACTAATATTATATATCGATGTTTTCACCTGTTGTTTTTAGAAATGGATTCAGAGACATTGTTTTCATTGCTCTTTATTTGGCCTGAATGAGCTTAGCAAATAAAATAGCAATTTTCTCGCCGTTCCCACTAAGCAACAATCTCGACCAATTTGCTTGTCCGCGTCACGCTGTTGATCCCGAGAAACAGAGGACACAATCCCGCCCATTACGGCGAAACAGGAAACGTTCCAGACAACTTCCGGTTTACGACAATATAAAATCCGCACAACACGCGATTGTCGTTAGGCATAACTGCAGCCTATATTTATGTCGATAATGGCTTGTCAATAATTAGAGTAGTTATTCCTTGTAAGTGATATAGATTTTTGAACAAAGACCTGTCTAGCAATGTACCGTGATGCCATTTATAAGCAACACATTTGAATAAAGCCTATCTTTAAATCAATGGCGGCAAAGTCAGAACGGAATGGACCTTTCCAGTTTTAGCTATGCCCGCCCATCTCTAGCTAAGCTCCACCCACGCTTCGCCTGTGTTGGGATCGATCGATCCATTTACACACTGACCATCAATTTCCACAAAACTATACAGGTAAGCTGTTGAATATTTTGAAACTAATTTGCCTGGTCGATGTTGCTGCCAATTGCAGCAACAGCGCCAGGTTAAATTAGTATCAAAAGATTTAACATCGTGTTTATTAAACAGTACAGATATACGTACAATTCGTACAACCTGATGGAACATTAGGCGTTTAAGACGAACTAAATCGAGTTATTCATGACGTAATGATTATGACGTCATCATACACATCACGTAGTTGATTATGACGTCATATGATGGATGTATAAACTGGAACGGTCAATTGTATGTGCATAGGTCTGGTCCATATACCGTCTGTATCCGGATATCTGTGTTTCCAAGTGTAGGCCTAATATGTTTAAATATAGGGTTTTATGTGATCATGCCACTTCAAATCAATTCTTATTCTTCTTTTTTTCCTTCTTCTTCTTCTTCTTCTTCTTCTTCTTCTTCTTCTTCTTTTCATGAGTATACCTGTCCTGATCGTGATTAGTTATGCCGACACGTCCACAGGACATTCTTTCACCGCACATTCGCCAAGCAGCTAAGGTAGATATGTTGTTTCCCTCTGATTTGTTCTCTAAATTCACTAGTAGAATTTGCTGAGTTTTCTGAACTGCTTTAAGCCTTAGAAGATCCTTTGATAGTTTGTTCCAATCCATTTTCGTATTGGGAATAAAGCAACACGTTCCCGTATCAGTACTCGTGTCCGGGCATGTAAAAAGGGAAGCAACCCTGGTATATGTATAGTTTGTTAGATTTTCACCGTATCCGTACCCATATTCGCATCTATGTAAATGGAAACCTAGAATGATATGATTTAAATGGTTAATCCTGTCTCTAATTACAAACAAAGCCAGTCCCTGTGAGATATCATAGGCTGTACCCATCATTTGTTCACCCCACGTCCCATTCGCCAACCCAGCACATTTAATAAGTGACATTTGACTATTTGAACAAGGTGCTCTAGTTACGCTCCCGCCTCCTGTATCTATCTTCCATCAGGTGATTAGTAACTTAGGCTGTGAAAGTGTATGTTTAGTCTAATTACGTCCATTAGGTTTGTAATATGATTCATCGTTCGTAGAATGAAACAGGCTCGGTTGCTACCAATTTATTATGCACGTGGAATAATTTCAAATTCAAAGCCATGCAGTTCCGTTCTATTTCGATTGAAGTGACAGCGAACAAGGCTTTGTCTTGAATCCGGCACGACGTGAACGTTACGCGTTCTAATGGGCTAAAGACGAGGGATATGGAACTCAACTACGCCACTATAAAACAGAATTACTGCCTTATTCAGAGTCTTGTCAACAGTTTGCACGTTGAATTGTTCATCCAGCTCCACTGCAGTTATTCTGTCACATCTAAATAATGCTGCTTAAATAGCTGTCTTTCTCTCAGTTCCTAACAGTTGTACGTCTGAATGACGCTCTCTCGTTTCCCGTATTCAGTTCATAGTATGGCAATGTTTACAAAATCGGCACTGCTGTAGGTCATTGTTTCGCAGACAGCTACATTGCTGCAACTTAGTGATGACTTACATACGCGTACCACTAATATTCAATCCAAGATCATATTTGTTTTTTTGGGGGTCCGACCACACAATTTCAAATAATGCTCAGAATTTTCTGCGTCGTGTTCGATTGAAGAAGTATTTGCTTGCTCGTGATATTCACCAGTAATGGCACCTCGATCCCCTGAGGGCCTAATGATGCGATGCAATCTGAGATCGAATTTACATGCCTCATGAACGTGGTCCTGGACGAGCCTAATTCATGCATTTCCACTTTGATATTTGTATTCGCCTCCGACAATGACTCATCACTTGAGCTGATTCTAAAGCAACACTAGCGTAGATTCCAGTCAAAGTTCGTGTTTTTTTGTTGACAAATATCGACGTCTTTCACTGTATGAGCGTTGTTGAAGTAGTTCACCCGTTTGTACTGAGAATAGCAACAGTATAATGCAACATTGTTTCAGAGATGTAAAACGGTTGAAAATTGTTGCGACAAATAATAAAAAATTAAAGAATTTGTACGGAGACTCGATATGTTTATTCTTAGTCAAAGAAACCTGTCAACACACCTACTTTATTTTAAACTGTCTGACTACAGCAAGCCACCAGAGACAATAATTCTAAGGGGAAATAACTCCGAAATTGTTGAATATTTTGAAAACAGTTTGGCTGAAAGTGGTTGGTGGCATAGACATTAACAACTTTCAGTCAAATTGTTTTCGGAATATTCAACATATTTAGAGTTAAACCCAGCAGGCAAACAGCTAAAAACCGAACACCCAAAAACCTCTATTGTAACCAAGTCTTGTAACACTGATCAAGCAGTCTCCACGATGGCACTGATCAAGCAGTCTCCATGATGACACTGATCAGGCTGTCTCCATGATGACACTGATCAAGCAGTCTCCAGGATGACACTGCTCAAGCAGTCTCTATGATGACACTGATCAAGCAGTCTCCATGATGACACTGATCAAGCAGTCTCCATGATGACTCAGATCAAGCAGTCTCCATGATGACACTGATCAAGCAGTCTCTATGATGACACTGATCAACCTGTCTCCATGATGCCACTGGTCAAGCAGTCTCCATGATGACACTGATCAAGCAGTCTCCATGATGCCATTTATCAAACGGTCTCCATGATGACACTGATCAAGCAGTCTCCAGGATGACACTATTCAAGCAGTCTCCATGATGCCACTGATCAAGCAGTCCCCATGATGACACTGATCAAGCAGTCTCCATGATGACACTGATCAACCAGACTCAATGATGACACTGATCAAGCAGTTTCTAGTTTGACTCTGATCAACCAGACTCTATGATGATACTGATCACGCAGTCTCCATGATGACACTGATCAAGCAGTCTCCATGATGACACTGGCGAAGCAGTCTCCATGATGGTATTGATCAAGCAGTCTCCATGATGACACTGATCAAGCAGTCTCCATGATGACACTGATCAACATGTCTCCATGATGACACTGACCAAGCAGTCTCCATGATGACACTGATCAAGCAGTCTCCATGATGACTCTGATCAACCTGTCTCCATGATGACACTGATTTAAGCAGTCTACATGATGACACTGATCAAGCAGTCTCCACGATGACACTGATCAAGCAGTGTCCATGATGGCACTGACCAAGCAGTCTCCATGATGATTCTGATCAAGCAGTGTCCATGATGGCACTGACCAAGCAGTCTCCATGATGATTCTGATCAACCAGACTCAATGATGACACTGATCAAGCAGCTTCTAGGTTGACTCTGATCAACCAGACTCTATGATGATACTGACCAAGCAGTCTCCATGATGACACTGATCAAGCAGTCTCAATGATGACACTGACCAAGCAGTCTCCATGATGACACTGACCAAGCAGTCTCCATGACGACACTGATCAAGCAGTCTCCATGATGACACTGACCACGCAGTCTCCATGATGACACTTACCAAGCAGTCTCCATGATGACACTGATCAAGCAGTCTCCATGATGACACTGATCAACCAGACTCGATGATGACACTGATCAAGCAGTCTCCCTGATGACTCTGCCCAAGCAGTCTGCATGATGACACTGATCAACCTGTCTGCATGATGACACTGATCAAGCAGTCTCCATGGTGACACTGATCAAGCAGTCTCCTTGATGACACTGATCACGCAGTCTCCAGGATGACACTGATCAAGTAGTCTCCATGATGACACTGATCAAGCAGTCTCTATGATGACACTGACCAAGCAGTCTGCATGATGACACTGATCAAGCAGTCTCCATGATGACGCTGATCAAGCAGTCTCCATGATGACACTGATCAACCTGTCTCCATAATGACACTGATCAAGCAGTCTCCATGATGACACTGACGAAGCAGTCTCCATGATGGCACTGATCAAGCAGTCTCCATAATGACACTGATCAAGCAGTCTCCATGATGACACTGATCAACCTGTCTCCATGATGACACTGATCAAGCAGTCTTCATGATGCCACTGGCGAAGCAGTCTCCATGATGGTACTGATCAAGCAGTCTCCATGATGACACTGATCAAGCAGTCTCCATGATGACACTGATCAACCTGTCTCCATGATGACACTGACCAAGCAGTCTCCATGATGACACTGATCAATCAGTCTCCATGATGACACTGATCAACCTGTCTCCATGATGACACTGATTTAAGCCGTCTACATGATGACACTGATCAAGCAGTCTCCATGATGCCATTTATCAGGCGGTCTCCATAATGACACTGATCAAGCAGTCTCCATGATGACACTGATTCAAGCAGTCTACATGATGACACTGATCAAGCAGTCTCCATGATGCCATTTATCAAGCGGTCTCCATGATGACACTGATCAACCAGACTCTATGATACCAGCTTAACTCTATATGACACTGATCAAGCAGTCTCCATGATGACACTGATCAAGCAGTCTCCATGATGACACTGATCAAGCAGTCTCCATGATGACACTGATCAAGCAGTCTCTATGATGAGTTGATGAGCCCAGTGAACCACTTTCTTAGATCCACAGATATATATAAGCGGATATCTATTATCTCATCCCATTCACGTACTCGCGCCCGCACACACCAAATTGACGGAGCGGACTAGGCCATTGTGTAAGAAGACACCGGTGTTACATTGACCGGATATTGGCGAAATTCCTGACATTTTGCATTTCCAAATGCAAATCTAGCTTTGTATTACGATCACAATTATGACCTTGACCTTAAAAGTCTGAATGTCTGTGGTGCTCCTATGGATTGAGGTAACTGTATGACGATGCTTAGTTCCAATAACTTTGCCACTTCTGAAGCAAAGGCCAGATGAGCTAAGTAGAACCAAACTGTTAAAGTCTGCATTTTATACAAATGTTACAATGACCTTGACCTCTGATCTCAATATCATTGGACTTCATCCACTTGATATGCGTAAACATGTGACCATGTTAAATTCAAATAGGGTGAACCAATCCTGAGATATAAGACAATATGTTAAGCTAAACCAAAAATGTTACCGAAAAGAATAGCGTTTCATACCAAGGTCACAATGAATTTAAGCATTGACCTCATGACCCCAGTAAGATTGTGCTGCATCAGGTTGATGCATGCAACCATAAATCTATGTTTAGTCACAATGGGCTTGTTAAGTATGACGTCACTGCGCATTATTCGTCCCCGGAAGTGTATATTTTGCTTTATTACATCATAAGTGCGTGTTTATGACGTCATCACTTGTTGTTAAACAAAAACATTGATTTGCGTATTAAACAATCGAACCTAACCCGGAAATACGTCATCACTTAACAAGCGCATAGGCTGAACCAATCATTAGCTATAAAACGATTCAGATTCAGATTATTTATTGGCACGAAATCTACATACATATAGATATAGCCATACATAGATAGTACATACGATGTACAGTTGACAATAAGTAAAATATACATGATATATACAATACGCACACGCACACGCACACTCTCGCGCACGCACGCACGCACGCACGCACGCACGCACGCACACAAGATGACATCCACGAATTAAGGCTGATGGCTCTGTTATCAAATTAAGTGGTTATATTAATATATGAGCAGAAACTACGTATCATTCATAGTGTAAATTTGAAGTTAATGTTGAAGTTAATGTTCTGCTAGGTACTGCGCATTAGTCACAGTGGAAACTTCACTGACTGTTGCGTGAAATCTCCGCCAGGATCACTAAATAAAGAAGGAGCAGCATCACCATTCGCCATATCTCAATATCCCATGACAGTTTAATCACCATGAGATTTTATGGCACAGAAGATAACGATGTCACCTCTTCATCCAGCCGTCAAAACGATAAAACGATATGTTGAACAAAACCAAAAACTTAACCTGTAAAAATCGATCGAGTATTATAGCGAACGCAGTGAGCGTATATAGATAACATGTACGTACGTGTAATGAGGAAAAATTAACAGAAAACGAGACAGGGAACAAGGCTAAAATACATATATTACCATGCGACTGAGAAAGCTTCGTTTCCGGTCGCGAGCTTTTTATTGGTTCCGGTTTCGACTTATGATATAGCTTTTGTGGTTTCTTCATGCGGCCCCCCCCCCCCCCCGTTGCATTATGGGATATGGTTATTCATTATGCGTATGTTCCCTAGTTATTTTAGGGCAACTTAGTGCGCGTTTTCAATGTCCAAAGTTTGTGTGATATTGTTATCACGAAATCGCTTACATTTACTTTGGAATGTAAAGGGATTAAATGGGCTGACGCAGACCAGATAAAAGCTTTATTTATTCCTATTTATACGTTTGTAAATGCGATATGAGGCTTGGTTGACTGTCTCGTATTATTTTAAACACCCATGGCCGTGGAAAGTCGTTGTTGTCAATGTCGTATGTACTGATAGCAGGAAATTTAAGGCCGGGTGCCATGCCATTCGCACTCTGGATGTTTACTTGCAGACATGCATTAATTCCCGTTTTTTGTAGCTTATGTCTGGATAAACGCAGTTTAAAAATTGTAGCGGACGATATTTCATTATGACGTCATAGGTACTATGAACTTGTTTGTATTTCCCCAAATAGCGAGGAGCACCCTGATACGTCGGTACAAATTTTATAACGTCATTGGACTGTCTACTATTTACTGGTGTAGGCCCCGGTAAAAGATGCAATAATACTGGCGGATATCACTGACAATGGGCATACGCATTGTTGTGAATATCGTGGACTGGATTTACCAGAATGCCCTCCACGCATGATTAAAATTTAGCTTCAAATGTACTATACAGGGGCAAACGTATTTAGGACATTTCGACCCTATACAAATTCTTCCTATTTATTTAAGCAATAAATGGTGTCTGCGTTCGCTTATAGGCAACGCCTATTTTCATATTACCACGGTCACCGTGGCCTTCACCTTTGACCTAAATATCATCGTGCTCTATCCAGTTTATATATTTAATCATGTGTTCAAATTTAGTCGCAATAGGGTGAAGTCATGACGAGGTATAAGACACTATGTTGAGCTAAGCTAAAAACTTAACCATGAAAAATAGTTTTATGCCAAGGCCAAGTAACTTTGAGCTTTGATCTCAAAACATCAATGCCATTGCGCTCCATCTCTCCGATATAAGGAAGCAGGTGTCCAAGTTTAGTCCCAATATGGTGAACCAATCCTGGGATATAAGACTATATGTTGAGCTAAACCAGAAACATAATTAAATTAAGATTTATACCAAGGCAACAGTCACTTTGAACTTTGAACTCATGGCCTTAATATCATTGCGTTTCGTCCTCTTGATATAAAGAGGCATGTGACCAACTTTAGTCCCAATAGGACGAACTGATCCTGAAATATAAGACGATATGTTGAGCTAAACCAACAAACCTAGCCGTAAAAATAGATTTACCAGGTCACAGTGACCTTGAACCTTGACCGTATGACTTTAATATCATTGTGCTCCATCCAATCGATATAAAGAAGGATGTGTCCAAGTTTAGTCCCATTCGGGTGAACCAATTCTGAGATATATACAAACAGACAGACAGACGGCATAACGGAACCCACCGATTATATATTGGCTAAAATTCTAATTTTCCTCAATAATAAAACAGCATACTGTTGCGTTAACCATTCTGACCTTAGCTGTTGCTCTCGCGCCTGCGCACACGGCCTACTTTCTTCCACCTGATCGAGTGCTGCCGGAAATGGGGCTAGCGTCAATGCCGTTACCGTTACAGCCGGAACAGGAAGGCGGTTTATGCTTCGGTAATTTCTCTATAGAAAGCGATTTTGAATTGAAATCAATACGTAGAGAGGTATTCGTCCATTATGGGAGATACCTGGCGGCTATTCAACTCCATAATTACATCGATTAGTCAGTTATCCATCAGTCCGCATGGCAATCACTACACGCTATCCATGAATTTTTTTTTCGGGGGGACCCCCATCTTTCTGAAAATCGTAGTCGTCCAGACAGCAACGATTTTCAGGATAAAATATTCAGCAGAAGGTTTCCGAAAATGATGTCTCTCGTGAATGCGAATTTCTGAACATTCACTATAGCACTGGTTAATATTAGCCTACGCAAAAAGGCGACGTATTTGTCGTCATCTTTTTGTCTAATTTTTATCGGGAGAGATTTTATTAATAGTCGAGATGTGGCAATCAGCCGTCTATGTATGCTATTGCCCATTGGCAAGTTAGCATTTCTGTCCGTGAAAAGAATGCAGTTCCATAAATCTATACATTTATCGTTCAGCAACCCGGCCTACGTAATAGAAATAATATTATGATTAATACAATAACGCGTATTCAATAAATAGAAATAGAAATATTTAAAAAATAACCCGGATGATAATATTTGTCTATTATAATTACGATTGCGCAAACTGTCCCTTTTAGAGATATATTGAACGTAGGCGATCGACGTAAACGGCCTTTTTGTTTATGCCTCCGCAAAGCTACGTAGAGCCAGTAAATCGTTGTATAATGTGTCGTTTCTTGGGACTGTTAGTTTATTAGCCATTTCTCATAAGAGATCAAATAATGCGTCGTC
>CM067367.1:124439287-124479287 GCA_034401795.1 Chaetoderma sp. LZ-2023a
TCATATCAGAATTTTTATAGGCCAGAGTCAGAGAACTCGATCGCCTACCTACACAGGTAAAATTTTCAAAAAAGAACCACAGAGCAAACCCAAGTAAAAATGTGGCCTCGCTTTCATTAATCATATGGGTAACCGATAACAAATATTGTTGAATACGTGTAAATCGTTTTCGAGGAGATAATCAGATGGACAGACTGACATATGGACAGACGGACATATGGGCAGACTGACATATGGGCAGACTGACATATGGACAGACTGACATATGGACAGACTGACATATGGACAGACTGACATATGGACAGACGGACATATGGGCAGACTGACATATGGACAGACGGACATATGGGCAGACTGACATATGGACAGACGGACGGGTGGAGGCGATTTAAAATCCCTGGAGGGTTTTTCTTCAAACCATTTTTTTTCCAAAACGTGTTGCGATAATAATGCAGACCCCACACATATTAGGCCTATATGGACACATACCTACGCTATTGATGTCCGTCTGTTTTAGCTCACCTGGCCTCCTTAACCGTTTGACTGATTTCAACCAAATTTGGCTGGAAGGATCCTATGCTGGTACCCTCCATTTTTCTTATTCATAATTTACTGGAAATGGTCAATATGCTACTCATCCATAGCTGCTTGACATATTTCAACCAAATTTGGCTAGATGCATTCTATGGCGGTAGACTCTAGAACACCTTTTCAGAAATTTAATTGATCAATTTTTTGGGTGAAAATCTTAGATTTTATGAAAAATTTACTGGAAATGGTCAATATGCTACTCATCCATAGCTGCTTGACATATTTCAACCAAATTTGGCTCGATGCCTTCTATGGCGGTAGACCAGAACACCTTTTCGGAATTTTAATTGATCAATTTTTGGGGTGAAAATCTTAGATTTTATGAAAAGTTTACCAGAAATAGTCAAAATGCTACTCCTCCTTAGCTGCTTGACATATTTCAACCAAATTCGGCAAGACTGATTCTATCGTGGTAGGTTCTAGAACTTCTGTTCAGAATTTTGATTGATCAATTTTTTGGGTGAAAATCATATTTTTGGAATGACCCTATGGTGGTAAGCCCCAGAGCTTCCATTCATAATTTTGATTGGTCCGTTTTTCAGGTGGCCATCTTGTTTAATGTAAAGAATTGTGTATATTTAAATGCAAATGTTTCAAATACTAATGATCCAGGTGAGCGTCACAGGCCCTTGGGCCTCTTGTTTTTATTTGTTACCAGCAATAAGATATTAATAATCTATAACCCGCTGAAGATAATATTTACCTCCAGAAATGCAGGAGATGCTCTCTGAGAGCATATAAATATTACACATTTTTCAGGACTGGGGAGGAGGAGAGTCCCCAACTCACCCACCCCACCGTCTGACCCACCACCCCACCCAACCCCGCGACGTACTACGCCACATCCCTGATTCACCACCCTCACTCCAAAAATTTCTATAAAGCTGTTGCTATCGAAATATATTTCTGACCACAAGATAAACTCGATTGTTCGGTCGATGATGCGTCATCGCAAATCCCCACGTTCACCGCTTCGAAACTTGGAACCCATCCCAACACCCCGCCACCCCACCCCTCCCCTCCCCACCCAAACCCTGCCAACGCCAACACACACGCGCACTAACGCACGCACGCACGCACGCACGCACGCACGCACGCACGCACGCACGCACGCACGCACGCACGCACGCACGCACGCACGCACGCACGCACGCACGCACACATACACACACAATCCCATCATCCCCACCCCCTCAGGGAGTGGAGCCAAATGTAAATGTTCTCGTGCACTGCACACTTATATGGGCAACACACACGCACGCACGTGCTGCGCGGCATAATCTCCAATTTTCGCTTATATTGCAAGACTAGTCTGACAAAATGTGCGTTGAATTAATTCGCTAATCTTGTTTCATTTTTAAATGGCAAGAATTGGTAGATACAGTGGGTACGGCAGTTTCGGATCATCGGCAGCTCCGGATCATCATTTCTCAGTCATTAATAACATTCTTTGCAATTAGGTTGAATAGATTTAATGTTTTGTTATGTTTTTCAATAACTTCAGTTTATTGAGGACCAAGAAACATAAAAATGTGTGTCTCAATTGTGTCAGATTTCTAGCATTTAATTCTTAATAAATCATCTGTCGCGATTAACCACCAATTATTGTCAACACGAAAAAAGCTCATCTCTCACAGAGGTATGCCGAAAATACTTCTATAGACAGCAAATGTGTGTATGTCAATGATATTTATCATATTCTAGTTTTTTTGCCTTCTGAAAACATGACAATGGAATAAGAATGGTTTAGAAAATATTATTTTATAGTCCGGACTTGATCCGGAACTACCCAATGATCGGAAGTGACGTCTTCGGTCGACTCACACTATTTATTTACTATAAAAGGGTAAAACTAAAACAAAATCTTTTTTAATATTTACATACAGCACAAATGCGCGTCATCAAAATCTAACCTGTTTGATTTAAAATATTCTACAAATATATAATTCACAGATCCAAAACTGCCTCAAAAACTTATAATATATTTACAATAAACAGATTGCTGAAACACCGAGAGGAATTACATTGTTTATTTGCAATTGTGCGTTATAACGGCATTGATTGATGCGACGTCGTAATGTTCAGAATGGCTCAATGATAATAAACAACGCATTGGCATATGTCATTCGATAGCTGTCAGCGCTGTGAATCTACGATGTCATATTTATGATGTCACAATGACCTCTGGGATTCTACAACAATCTCACAAAATGCTAAAAATATGCTGTAATGAAAACCAAGTAATGACGGGTAATGACCAATATAAATCATATAGAAAAAGCTTCGCCTAACTGAAAGCACCTGTTTTCAGAGCCGTGGTAAAACTCGGATTTGCGTCATAGTATAGGCCTGTACCCGACTCCCCGTCCTTTCACTTGCGATTCCTTGCTTAAGAGTTTGCTAAGCTAAGCAAATCACGTTTTGAGCTTAGCGAGTTTCGAGAAACACCTTAAGCTTTTTTGCTCAGCTCAGCAAATTTGTTTTGCGTAAGTTATAAAACTTAAGAAGTTTCGTGAAACCGGACCCCTATTCATTTCTCTACACTTAATCTTTTCGTTTTTAAATGGTCTAATGTAGTTTGACTGGGTTTTTTAAAGGATAAAAATTGATGGGTGATCTGATGTGTCTGTTACGAAAATTCCTGAATGTATTTTGTCGATGAAACTGATATTATTACTGAATATATTATCAATAGGTCTAGCCGAACTCTCAGTAATTCTGGTCGGCTTAGTGATGTTTGGATAAAAGGGGTGTGCATTTAGCAAATTTGCAAAACTTTGTGAATGAGAGCAGTTTTGTTCCATCAGGTCAATATTGAAATTACCCATGAGGTGGACTGTTGGTGATGTATTGTTGTCATTGCAAAACATTCGCTAAAATAGTTATAATTTGGCTAAGAAGAAATATGGACAACAATAACTATCTGTCAGATTAGTCACAGTTTGTTTAAACAAACAAATAAACAATCAAACACACAATCAAACAAACAATTTAATCAATTAAACACACGCACGCACGCACGCACGCAAACAAATACAAACACACAAACAAACAAACAAGCAAGCAAGCAAGCAAGCAAGCAAGCAAGCAAGCAAGCAAGCAAGCAAGCAAGCAAGCACACAAACAAACAAATACAAACAAACAAACAAACAAACAAACAAACAAACAAACAAACAAATAAATAAATAAACGAACGAACGAACGAACGAACGAACGAACGAACGAACGAACGAACGAACGAACGAACGAATGAACGAACGAACGAACGAACGAACGAAGGAACGAACGTAAGAACAAACGAACGAACGAACAAACAAACAAGCAAACAAGCACCCAAGCACGCAAACAGACAAACAAACAAACAAACAAACAAACAAACAAACAAACAAACAAACAAACAAACACGCAAGCAAGCAAGCAAGCAAGCAAGCAGACAAACAAACAAACACAAACACACAAACACACAAACACACAAACACACAAACACACAGACAAACAGGGTTTGATTCATGGTATTGGTTCCTGTGGAATGGGAAACCATAACAGTAATTGAGGTGCATTAGCTGCCTTCATCTGCACTTACGGTTTATATGCAACAAACAGGTTTTAAGCACCCACACTGTCATCAGCCAAAATGGACATACACATAGCCGACAAGAAAACAAAACCGTCAAAAGCAATCTTTATTCAGATTGACTAAATACTGTGCAGGCTGAATGCAAAGACGTTACTCCGAGCCTTAATTGCGACCACAAACCAACGATTACTCGATTACAGATTGATCAAATGTGCCTCATCCATAAGCGTCCCACAAAACAGAACAGGAATAATTATAATTGGTCAGATGGCCATGGTTGACATCAGCTATAAACCAAACGAAGCCCTAAGAAAGACCGAAAATGTGGGGGGAATATCCGCTTCTAAAACATCAGTGTAGCCAGGAATGCGAACCAAATCAAATCCTATGTTGATGACCCAATTGTTACAACGTTGTCTGAGCAACGGAAAACATTGCGACTATGCATTTATCAAAGCAGTCGAAATGATCACCAAACTGAACTAAGACAGAATCGCAATAAGATCCTGCACCAAATCAATGAACGATTGAAAGAACTCGGCATCAAAAGAGCATATAACATGGTAAACGAGATCACATCCACACTTGATTGTCGAAATATGTTGAGCAAGCAAAGCATTAAAAATCTGCCCCCCCCCCCCCCCCCCCCTGTACATAACTCTGATCGTCACTTCATCGGCTATGACCAGGGACAGGCTAAAACACTCAAGGAATGTTTCAAAGATCAGTTCACTGACACAAAAAACGAACATCCACCTATGTTTGAAAGACAGCCACGGCCCCTGCAACCGCCAGTAACAGAATCAGAAGTTAGAAAAGTCTTATCATATCTAACCTCCGCGCATGCGGGACTGGCGGCATTAATAGATAATGCCAGGTCGACACAAATCGCACACACCATCAACTTCGTATTTGAACAACACCCTCTAGCCCCCCCCCCACCCCCTCTCTCGCTTTCTCAGCTAGCCCCCCCCCCCCTCCAGCTCACTCCCCCTCCTGCCTTCCCTCCCTCCTCCCCCCTCCCTTCCCCTCCTCTCTCTCCCTCTCCACCCCACCCCCTCTCTCACTCTCTCGATGCCGTGAGAGAAGGTACACGCATCACACTCCGAAAGCCTAAGACACCACGCTGACCTATATCGAACCTGAGACCAATAGTGCTTTTGAACAGCATCCGAAAAATGCTGTCAAATGTGACATTATCTCGTATCAGAGATAAGATTAACAAACTTACTGAAAACTGGCAGAGAGATTTTAAGATAGGACGTAGCTGCGTGGACATGGCCTGGGAACAACTAATGTTGACATCCGTAGTACTATTACAGCACTGGTACTTCCGCAAGATGGGAATCTACATGTCACGTGCATTTGAAACCATCACGAGAACACAGATCCTTTAATTTCTCAATTACGCTGGCAACGATGATGACGTTCTAGTCTGGTGAGACCGTTATTGGTAAACACTAAACTGCATATTCGTGTCAAATCAACGCTTTCTGCACAGTTTGAAACAGTGATAAGATCACCAGAAGGCAATGATGCATCCCCTGTGCTCTTCACTTGCTACCTCGCCGCAGCACTATCATCTGTTCGTGAACGCTTTACAAGTCCACACCCGCCAATCTCAATGATAGGTATGCCACTAGAGATAGAGTATGCAGATGATGATGACGTCATCGACCAGGGACACGGTCCTCTTAATACATAACTTCCAATAGCTGCAGAACAGCTCAAGGCACCAAACCTCTTCCTGAATGAAGCAAAAACATAATCCTCTCACGTATACCTATCTTACACCATTGAAATGCATGATGGCGCTCACCAATCAGTGTAGAATCTTGGGTTCCTTCCCATGCAGCTCGACCGACATTAGAACTTGCTGTGTAACAGGAAATATAGGAAGTAAAAACTAGGTTTGGATTAGAAAATTATCTAACAACTATGAAGTTAAGTGAATATAGAAAGGTCATTACGAGGTTGCGAATATCTGCACACAGGCTCAAAATAGAAACTGGTAGATATTACAAAATAAAGAGAGCAGATAAAGTTTGTGACTCGTGTGATAGTTGCTCAATTGAAAATGAAATTAATTTTCTTATAGAATGTAACACATACAATGATGATAGAAACGAACATTTTAGTATAAGTCAAAAAACAAACACGCACTTTAAAAATCTAAAGATAAATTCTTTTGGTTAATTAATGGCGAAAATTTAGAAATATTACATCGCCTCGGGCTGCTTCTACGTAAACATCTTGAATGACCATATACACGCTGACCTCACCCCATGCATCTGCACATGTGTGTATAGATACAGATACATTTATATTTTATTTTCGCTGTTTCGACTTAATCTTGACCCTTCTAGCAATGAAACCTTTGGTCTCAATTGGACGTGGTTTGATGCAAGGGGGCTCGTGTCTGGTTCGCCAATTCGCATCATATCATAAGTCCACATCCAAGGCATAAGCAGTTATTATTGTATTTGTGTATATGTGGTGGAATATGGATTGTTGGCCTAGATGAGAGTCCTTGTAGTTTTGATTGCACCTTGTTGATTCTGGGCAGCTACGGCTTCCAGGCAGGTTGGGTGAACATATTTAGGTCGTTATTTTCATAGCATTAAGCCATGCTAACATCTGATATATGATCGTGTAGAGTTTATGAATTGTTTAAGATTAAGTCTGTATTTTGCTGCATTGTTTTCTCTATGTTCTTTTCATAGCTGTAAAGTGTCCTGTGCTGATTAGCCGTAATGGCATAAAAAACAATAAGGTATGTATGTATCAGGCATGCGAAGGCGGCCACAACAGCAACTTGCTAAGTGTTTTGCGATCAGACTTAAAAGAACGTATTCCAGGACCGCTAAATACGAGAAAAAGCCTGAAGGAGCCTAGGACGCTCGCAGTGGACAGAACACAAACATGATGATGATGATGATGATGATGATGATGATGATGATGATGACAACAACGAGGGTGGCGGCGACGACGCCGACGCCGACGACGACGACGATGATGACAAGCTCCGTTCACCTTAATGACTTTGTATGTGAACACCCACTTCATCAATCTGACACGTAGTTGCGGTGATAAGACGACCGATCAAATTCTCCAACAGCGATTTCTCCTCAATGAACTTTTGGTCCACAGCGATCCCATTGTATAGGAAGGTACATGTTTCTATTAGGACCCGGAGATGACAGTTCAGTTCACCTTACCATCTGAACTCATATTTTAGTAGCTCAAACATGAAGGCATGTGTATGGCAGCACTTAGGCTACTAGCGAATATTCGTCCAAGCGAATTATAAATTATAGTTCTTATGTTCAGCACCGTGAGACGTATGTTATCATGTGAATTCTGGACTCACACGTTTTGTTTGCCATACTTGCATCGGCCTCTCTGCATGGCATGTTGCTGGTTAAACATTTAATGGCTAAATTTGGTCAAAGAATATTTGTTTATTGAATGCAGGTCAAGATAAGATTATCTTAAAATTTCCCACTGTAACGACTCGCTCTGTTATCAAACCAGTCATTCCAGTTGTAAATTTTCCAAAATAACCATCTCTTGGACGGCAAATGAACATTCCTCAAGACCATTGCCAAGGCTGATTTTGCCAGCTTCGTCATGAAAGGGTTAAAAAAATCCCACATCGCTGCTTCAACAGGCGCAGTGGGCTCATCGATATGTTGACCCCTTGGTATACCGTCAGATCAGCAAGACTCGGTGGTACTGGATATTCGGTTATTGTATGCAAATTTAGAAGGTGAAATATCGTTTGCACTGCGTTTGACAATATCCACGTGTCGTAGATATTAGCTCGTATTACTGATCTCTATGCGTGGATGTTAATGGACCTTTCCGGTTTTAGCCATGCCCCGCCCATCTCTAGCTAAGCTCCACCCACACTTCGCTCGTGTTGGGATCGACCGATCTATGAACACCCTGACTATCAATTTCCAAAAAAAACTACACACTTAAGCTGTTGAATATTTTGAAACCAATTTAACTGAGTACTGTTTCTGCCTAAGGCAGCAACAGCGCCCAGTCAAATTAGTTTCAAAATATTCAACAGCATGTTTATTAAATAGCAAACAATTACAAAGACATACAATTCATACGTGTCGGAGTATTTGAGATTTGGTGACGGTCTATATGGAACCCTTTGTGACGTAATGATTGTGACGTCATCATACACGCGCTGTTCTGATTATGACGTCATACGAGGTCAGACGATGGATGGATACTCTGGAAAGGTGAATTGGAACGGTTGTATGTTTAGGAGGAAGGGCGGAATGCGCTACTGCTGCACTCAGAAATTAAGCAAGTTGTAGCGGTATTCAGTTCCTTGTGTTTCCTGTTCATACAGTTCAACACAGAAATAACCCATAATGTTTCTAAAACAAAATAAATCACTGTTGCATATTTTGAACATAATTAGACTGGAAGAAATGGCTTCCAATCCAATTTTGTTCAAAATATTCACGAGAACATTTCTTACAAACTTGCAAGTTCCCGTTTTCCTTTTGAAAACATTATAACTTATTTATGAGTCGTACTGTGTTTAAAACTGTGTCACTGCAGCCAGCATCTTGTAGCAACACTATTCACACACAGGGAGGGAACAGATCTGTCTTCGTTCCGGCATCGGCTTGTACATAATTCCTGCTTTTGCTTATATATAGCTAGGCGTATGTGATAGAGCGTAATGAGCGAGTGAAGTATGGTATTTGACTAGTTCTCCGGGTCATTACACATCGCGGAGGCGCCAGAAGCACTGGCACTTGTTACTCAAATTGCCCCCGCTGATCAATATATCCCAATGATGGGGCTGCGAGGTCAAGACCATTCCATACACGGTGTGAGCCGCTATTAAATCTCCTGAAATCGTAGATAATTTGATGGATTCGCGGGTTACTGGGTCGTCCTTGTGTATATCAGAAGGCTTTTAGATAGATGTAATTACAGATCGGGCGATGGCTGTGTCGAAATACGAACAAAAATAATCTCGATTACTGTATGATTCCTGCAACGACGACTACGACAATGATGATAGCAGTCACGTGTCATCGTTAGACATCGTTAGAATGAGGAGTGTAGCGATTTTATACGGTAACACATTTGCGGTTGTCATAGTGCGCTGGAGTGCATTTACCCTAATGTACTTCTTCCATAGTTTGTGCCTGCTCTTGGTCTTGCTTTGAACCTTTTCACCACGTGATACTTGCTGCCTTCAGCGGCGTCTTTCAGCAACAACTTTTAGCAACCCAGATAACATGTAGACGTTGGGCCAACGTTGGCAACAGGTTGGCAGATCGCAGTTGGCACTACAACGTTGCTCCGTTGGCTGTATCACTTGCTTGCCAACGTTGGGCCAACATATGAAATTTCACAGTAAATCAAACAAAATCAACATAATATTCACCTTTTAATTTTTAAATTGTTAATTTATGCTTTCTGGTTTGTTAGTTTAAATATCTTCATAGATTTATGCCCGTTGGATCAACATTGGCCCAATAACGTATTGCCAATGTTGGGCAACCGTTGGGCCGATGAGCAAAATAACGTTGGCCCAACGTAGTGGTAAACATTGGGCCAACGCTGGGTCAACGTTTGCATGCTAACAGGGAATCGTTCTCAATATGGATGTCACTGAGGGTACGGTATCATGATATAAGAAAGACTCGCTGACCGTTGATGTATAAGAATTGCTTTACGTGACTGACTTTATTGGCAATACGTCTCTGTTGCACTAGTAATAGAATTACCACAAACCAATCATCCAGAAAGTAGGACCATAGACAGAGCCACGCGAGATTACAAGTACAGCTAGCCTGGTGCTACACAATGTGCACCCTAAAGACAGTGGTCATGTGAAATGCATCTAAGTGTTAGAAGATGATGTTTCCGTAAATCACGTGGTCTGTAAGTCAAGCGGTACGTAACTCAGGCGGTCCGTAAATCAGCCAAGCCACCATCTTTTGGTCGCAGTGACAGGTGACCACTCTAGTAGATTTGAGTATACTGAAGTTACAACCAGTGTATGTACAATTCCAGTCAGAATCAGAAGTATTGGTTTTTTGCAATGATTCCGGGAGGAGAGTTCAAGAAAGCAGAGACAGACATTACGATGCCCTGGAGGCGGCGAGTTAGGCGATCTTAGAACTCTGGGCAATTTATTATTCAGCGTGACACGGGATTGGCATTACTGGTAATGACAAATGCAACAGTTAAACGCTGTTCAGTCTGAACTGTCATTGGACACGGCGAGCACCCTATAGCTTGAAACTGAAGAAAAGCACAAACATATTGACTGGCAAATGTTGCAGGTTAGGATAAACTATATACCGCACCACAAATTTGAGTCGGAAATAAGCAGCAAAAAATTCACTACATTGAGTAAAAGACGTCGTTTGCAAACAAACATAAGCATCTGAGAATATATAGTTGTAGCCATAGGACCCAGCACTTACTTATATTGTGATTTGTGAAGCATATTGCTGGTTGGTTAGTTGGAACATATTGCAATGAAAGTCATTGCGGTCGAAGGCATCAACGACCTTCAAATATTCTTTCCAAACATATTCATTAGAATTCATATATAAATTCTCCGAACAAAGCCACGTTCTCCGTCATTCTGCACGACATACGCTATAGATACCAATAACGGCCTGGTATTTATTACAAGTCGTTGTGGCGAATGGGGACGTGGCCATATACAGCATAACCTGCCTATAACGGACACTACCTGGTCCTTAAAGGAGACGCTACTGCAGAAACATAATAACTTAATACAGCTCATTTACCATAGTATGTGATTTGGATAGCACGAGGTGGTGGCTCTTTACGACAGGTGGTCGTATAACCACACGTCTTAAAAGGCGACCGACCATTTTATGGTCCCAAATGTAGGTGTCGGCACCAGATAGGTTCGACTGCAGACGAATGTTGAGACGCAAGAATTATGTCTAATCCTTGTTGAACGTAATAATCGCGTGCTCTTGTGGAATATTTATTAGGAAACTGTTAACATCAAATTTATCATAAGACTGGAGATGTCTGTGAGCTGCACACTCGGCGACATCTGGCCCACCTTTTGCTCTCACAGACATCGTATGCAACATTATTTATGATGTCAGAAAACGATTGTTGAATATTTTGAAACTAAATTTTACTGGACGCAGGCAGCAGCAGTTTCCAGTCCAATTAGTATCAAAATAAACAGTTGTTTAGGATGATGATGATGATGATGATGATGATGATGATGACGATGATGATGATGATCGGTACGTAGCTCATTTAGCAGGTTTATATAGTGGCGTCTTCAATAGGCTATATAGTTGTTGGCAAATTCCAAGACACCCACTGCATGGGTGTCTTGTGGCATTCGTAGAAACTTGCCAAACGTAGACCATTTTGTCCTGGTCCTGCAGACATTTGAACCGTATTGCGCGTGGTGTATGACCCATCATTTAAGATTCTCAGTCGGCTGGTGAATATAGGTGACAGAATACTGTTGTCTGCGGTAACAGGAATCAGGCTTATGTAGAATGGACCTTTCCAGTTTTAGTTATGCCCCGCCCATTTCTATCTAAGCTCCACCCACACCTCGCCCGTGCTGGGATCGATCGATCTCTGAACTCCCTGACCATCAATCTCCAGAAAACTATACACGTAAGCTGCTAAATATTTTGAAACTAATTAGGCTGGACGTTGTTGCTGCCTATAGCAGCAACAGCGTCCAGTCAGATTAGTTTCAAAATATTCAACAGAATATTTATTAAATAGCAAATACATACAATTCGTACAACGTGTCGAACTATTATGTGTTAAAGACGGACTATATCGAATCATGCATGCCGTAATGATTATGACGTCATCATACACGCCACGTCGTTGATTATGACGTCATATGATGGATGGAAGAACATAGAAAGGGCCATTGTATTTCTTGTACAGCTCATCAGTGATACACAGAGTGACCAATGGGATCCTCTGTCTGCGGGTCCACAGTTTTCAGAACGGCTCGAGGCTATGTCTCCCATGATACAACGCGCGGCGATGTAGGAAGAGATATACATCAGTGCGCGCATAGGAGTTTGTTTAGGAGACGATGACGCGATGACGACGACGACGACGACGACGACGACGACGACGACGACGACGAGGACGACGACGACGAGTTAGGATGACAAATTAGGATGACATATTAGGATTGGGTATTATGTCTAATGCCCGTATTCCTAGAATCATTTGCTATAATCCACTTATTTATAATTGCAGTTTTCTAGTAATTCGGCTCATAGAAGCTGGTATTCCGTTAGCACTGTTGCATAACGCTACATGTAGGATTGTTCGGAATGTCTCGTTATCCGTACACATAATTTCCTTTGATCGTTACCCTTTTCCTCCTGCGAATGAATGTTAAGATTTCGCCTGGACGTATGAAGGGACGACCTGTGGGAATTTTCTAATGTGTTGCCGTGAACAGTTGCTGTCCCAGATAGCAACTGCTTAATTATGACAGAACGCGTTACTAAAGCGAACGTCAGTTGACATGTAAGAGGAATGCAATAACATAATTGAATAAATTAGCCGCAACCACGTTAAACTGGTCCGGCAAATAGAGCCACTTGAAGATGGCAAGCCAGCTTTCACTCTGAGCAATAGTTGTTTATCGATTAATCTGGCCTTGTTATCCTGATCACGTGATTAGCAAAGCTTGTACAAGAACTCTGGCTAATCGCTGGGATTGTGTGGATGTTATTGTCTGGCCGGAAAGTTTCTTCCTAGGTTTATTACTTGTCGCTGGATGAAAGATTTTGCTGTCGTACATAAGCAACAGTTTGTAACAGCAGTCTTATCTGTCCAATACACTATAGCTTGGAGTTAAGAGACCTGGACTATTATATCAAGTTAGTCTTCTCCTCTGCGGATCACATATATTGAAAATAAAGACAGTTTCGCAAAAAGAGAACGATGTGTCGCCTCTTCAAAGGGGTCTGACTAAAACATTTTTCGAGAAAATGTGTGTCGGAATCCGATTGGACTGTCTCAATGGAAAAACATGCCGAGATCAACATGATTGTAAGGAAATGCAATAGTTAGTTCTGAAAGTTGCAGTCGGATATTTAGGAATGATGGACTAGCTAAGAACCGGCATTGCTCTTAGTCAACACTACTGGCTGTGGAGAGAATTCCAGGTGATAGAATATATGTCAGACTGAGGAATTACGACACCACATATGTGCTTGGACTGGAGGGTGCCCTCTGGATCGAGGATAATGATTCGACTTTGTCTTGACCATGATAAAGTTCAGCAGTCAGGGAAAGATACACACATACGCACAATAATTGTTTCTGTGAGACATGGCTCCCATAAGACCTATACTCCTTTTAGAATAGGCCATCTTATTAACATGCAAACACGCACGATCATCGATTTTAGGGGGCTTGCAGTGTATCCCGCACACATATCGATGGTAGGGGAGCTTGCAGTGTACCCCGCACACATATCGATGTTAAGGGCTTGCAGTGCACCCCGCACACATATCGATGGTAGGGGGCTTGCAGTATACCCGCACACATATTGATGGTAGGGGGCTTGCAGTGTGCCGTTGGACACATCGATGGTAGGGGCTTGCAATGTACCCGCAGACACATCGATGGTAGGGGGCTTGCAGTGTACCTCGCACACATATCGATGGTAGGGGGCTTGCAATGTACCCGCACACACATCGATGGTAGGGGGCTTGCAGTGTACCCGCACACATATCGATGGTAGGGGGCTTGCAGTGTACCCGCACGTACATCGATGGAAGGGGGCTTGCAATGTACCCTGCACACATATCGATGTTATGGGGGCTTGTAGTGTACCCTGCACACATATCGATGGTAGGGGGTTTGCCGTGTACCATGATGTACCATGGTGAGATAAATGATTGCATGTGTTCAACAGATGCACATTGAGGCCACGGAATCCGAGGGTATGACTTGACAAAAACTCTTTCTCAAGATTGATTGGCCGTATGGTTTGGCAGAGGGACCCTGCACCGTGGCCTCTTGAAGCACCTGCACTGCTTGGTCTGTTTGGTATACAGCATCCGGTGTACTGTATTTAATATGGTCTTTGGCGGTCGACATAGCCCAGGAGATCCAGAAAGTAGCATTGGCATCAGTTCAGATCAAGAACCAAACAATGAAAAATCGCAGCTGCAAGCTAGATTTCCATTACGAGTTTCCTTACGTCAGATCATCCATAAACTCAAACATGGCAAAGAAGCAGCAACTCCGCTATATGTACACATAGTTGGAATACGCTACAGCGATGTCCTCGTACCACGGATATATTCGAGGTCTGTCAACCAGAGAGCACCAGAAGTTGTTTCATCAAGGGTCGCGGTGTGTTTGCAAAGCTTGATAACTCAGATTGGAAACAACACACACTGACCAGGGCACATACCACTCAACACACAACTGAAGCGATGCTCCCAGCGAGTTATGCAAATAATGCCTCAAGCAACTCAGCATCTAACCCATTACAGTCCGATAGCATTGACCAAGGACAACCTGATTATAGATACTTCAAAATCTAATAAAATGTGTTTGCTATATAGGGTATTCTCTGTCGAAGTGGTTTCTACATGATTCATGAGGATTTAATAATGAACCTTCCATTATTAGCTATGCCCCGCCCAGCTTCAGCTAAGCTCCACCCACACCTCACTGGTGTTGGGATTGATCGATCTCTGAACTCACTGACTATCAATTTCCAGAAAAATATACAGGTAAGCTGTTGAATATTTAGAAATTAATTTGACTGGGTGCTGTTGCCCAGTCAAATTGGTAGAAAAATATTCAACAGCATGTTTCTTAAATGGCAAAAACATACAATTCGTACAACGTGCCAGATTATTAAGCGTTAACGACGGGCTTAATCGAATCATTCATGACTTCATGATTATGACGTCAGCATACACGTCACGTAGTTGATTATGACGTCTGAAGAATAAATCTGATGAAAAAATCTAATGGGAAAATCTGAAGAAAGAGTCGGAAGAAGAAATATGAGGTCATTAGCATTGCCAAGTTTGTAATGACGTCATTAGCGTTACCACCGGCGGCGGCAGACCATATGGCAGGCCCGCTTTAGACAGTATCGCCGTCTGTTTTCTGTTTAATTTTGTAAAGCGGGCAAAACAAATCTTCCTGCTAGTGACACGGGCGCATCCATTTGGCTTGCTGGCTGATGATTTCAACAATGATGACGTATTTAGAGATTTGCCTTCAGACGGCAGACTTTTAGACATCAGGCTTCGGATTCTGTATTTACACGGTTAGGTTTTATCGAATTCGACAAATCTGATCGGATTAATCTGATCGTGAAAACCGGGCTTTAGCCTCACTGGCAATGTCTTAATTACAAGCAGCCTATAATCTAATCTATCTGGGTCCTGGGTCTGGACTGAAAATAGAAGTAACTTAACTTGGCCTTAACTTGGGTCGTCGACTGAATGACTGCCAGGAGATCTGTTTCTCATTCAAGTCCACCATAGAATATCAGTGGGTTGTATGTTGATGACCGAATCGTACCTCTTTAATCACATATTTCGATCCCCACTTTTGTTAACAAATTGAACTGCAGAAGGTTTAATCAATGAAACTCAACATACATTTGGAATTCTTGTAGTTCGTCTCTTATATGAGCTAAGTTGGAATATTTACAAGATACGATACTACTTAGATGTATCTTGGATATAACAGAATTGGCTTTCTGTATCAGGTCACTTCCATATTAAACAGCCGAAGAGCCCTTTCAGAAACTCTTTTTGAGCTATATTGGTGGCCATTTTGAATTATGGCTGGCTCCCGATCCAATTTCAAAGGTTTTTCATTCAGTTTAACGGAGCCACTTCTTTAGCTGCGAACTCTCAGTATATGCTGCATCAGTGTTATCATATTTACCGATCGTTCGCAAATAAATAATAAAATTCGGTTAATATATGAAGATATTGATCTGTTAAGATCTTGTACATGTAACGACATCTTCGGCCAGAGGCAGAATGGAGACCCACTTTCCTTCCATTACCCTATAGAAACTATGACCATTTGTTCACGGAAATACAAAAACCTTCTATATGTATCAAGGCTGCTTTCACTATGAGCGATTAATGCACTATTATAGCAATGGAACATAGTACATTCCAGACTAAGCTTTAACCCGTACCACACTGATATCAGATTTTTTAATTGTCAAATTAAATTCAAAGATGAACTGGTGTATAGTTTTCAACAAATTTGGTGGATGATGTTGCTGTCGAAGACAGCAACATCGTCCACCAAAATTGTTGAAAAATGTACACCAGTTTCTTTGCTGTTGATATGGTAAAAGATAGAATATTGACATCAGAATGGTACTGGTTACGGTATGGTACTTATCCATCACAATAAGCCTTAGGCCCTCGACTGTACACAGTCTAACATATTTAATGAGACATACAGTAGACGATTCCTTCCAATTAACGGAGTCGGATAATTACATGGACAGTTGAGCTGATCGTGTTTCTAGTTGAGCTAATCCGAAGCTGTGCCGATGCGAAGTCTTTGTTCACTAACTTAAGGCGTACATTTAATTGGACATCTAAATCGCCGTAAACTAATTAATAATTTCCTGTTAATTATTTCTTCCAAGGTCCAACATAAGATGTGCTGTGGCGTCAGTTGACTTGTAGCGTTTAGATGTAAATATCTGCGTGGTGACAATCTACACAGGACATATAATTAATTGTGCGTGGTTGATGGTGAGCGGTCTGTCTGCATTTTACAAATCTATATTGCGTGGGAAGCTCGCGCTGGTCACGTGTTCCGTGTTGTAACGCGGTGCAGTATATAACAGCAACAGAACTCAACAACACCATAACGCTACATTCATTCGGCATGCCCATCCGGGTTCTTTTCTTACTCTAGTATCCATGCCCGTATGCTGGGGATGGTGTGCGTGCGTGTGGATACCTCACATAGCCTCACCCACTAATTGACGAATCCATATTGGACCATGGTCTTTCGATTACATTACTATAGACTAGCGGCTAATGGCCGAAAAGGAATCTAAATTTCGAGATACCGAGCTTTCGAGATATGGTAGAACAAGGGGAAACTAGTATGGTTCTGTAACCCAGTTTGCGGTCCTTAAGAAAAATTATGGTGGAGATGCCACCTCACCGGCCAATAGATTTTAAATTGTTACTATAGTAACTATGTAAATTAGAAAACTGTTCAGATCTTTAATATGTTTGTAGGCTATTGCATCTGGGGTACAGACATCTCAATGGAACCTTTCTATTAGAGAGAGGGAGGGAGGGAGAGAGGGAGGGAGAAAGAGGGAGAGAGAGAGAGGTGGGGGGAGAGGGGGAGGGAGGGGAGAGAGAGAGAGAGAGAGAGAGAGAGAGAGAGAGAGTCCTTACTATAGTACATTGTGCATTAAATAATAACTTTGGTATCGTTTAATCTTTATGTATTACCGTAAAGACTTAAATAATAGCGTTATTCTAGAATATTATACAATTACTACCATAACAATATTTTGTTGCTTAACTTTGGACAAATTATCGATTGATCAATGAATAATATGTCTAAAATATTATTGTAAACTTGAAACAGTGGCCATGCATATTGAGAAATATTCTATTTTCAGTAAAAGCTGTCACACACGGTTCCTTAGGGAAGAATCAATTAGTGATCACTGGGGGAAAATCATCGATCTGTAATCAGTTCAATGTTACAGACCAGATAAGAGAAATCATTTAAGGCATAAAAAATATCCTCTTGAATATTTTAAGATTAAAGATTAATATGCATCGAAACAAACCCCTTCCAGTCAAATTATGTTCAAAATATCTAACAGTTTCCATGTACGGTTGCCTTCAAATCTGGCTTATATGTGAAAGTGTTAATATTGGCCAGTTGTTACATGATTTGATTATTTTGTCAACAGATATTGGCGACTCATGACTGATTGTCTACCAAAACGCGTTTCTCTAAAGAAGCAACTTCCTTTAACATCAAATGACAATCAGTCTTTGTAGACAGGTTCTGTTTGTGCCCTGTACCATTAGGCATCTTACTTAAAGTATATTGGATATTGGGAAAACTGAACTAATATAATTACAATACTCTACAGTTCATCATCATCGCCATCATCATTGTCTGGACTAGGTATGTAGGCCTAATATAATGGAATTGTATCCTGCGTGGTAAGGGCACGTGGCAATGCAACGCTTACCAACTAGCAGGCACTGGCATCGCTCTCGGTCTGTGCACTCACTATCCGTACATCACAGGTGGGTTAGATCGCGAAGATACCGATACATCGGGTCCTTTAAACAGAGTATAGATGTGCGCATATCGTCATCTAATATATCCCATCAACACCTGGTTGGACTTGGTAAATCCGGTTCCATGATATGACTTACACCATCCATATGCTTGAGAGGGACAAAGCATAACATGTTAGAGGAACGCACCTTCTGCTTGGTGGAACTGGGAAGCAGCTTTTTCGCTTGTCTTCACCATAATGTAAGGCAAGTCAGTGAGAGTGTCACAACGCCTTTCAAGTGTGCTTTCCCTTCCATGCAATGACATTATAAACTCGTTGCCTGCTGGTAGGACATCGCCATTTGATAGTGAAATACAGAAAGTTCAAAGTGCTTATGTTTTAGTTAGGACATTGTATGCAGTACGCTCTCCTAGTCTGAGAAGGGAACTGGTCATATTACATCCCGTCCCCGTCAAGGCATGCATAGCAGGCAGGCTTTTACCAATATCTGGATCGAGTTACTGAGCAATTTCATGTACACTGCATTTGAATAAATCGTTGTCTATTCACAGGCACCCTTACATGTCCCTTATGCGTGTATAGCTTCACACAAATAGACTCTTCAGAATGATAGTAGAGCAAAAGAGAAAGAACGCTCGTATCATCACGCCGACCCTACAATTCTGAAATAAGATATTCACGTATTGCATGAAGAAGTCGCTTATCGGCTTCTTCGTGGCTTGCGTTTCTGAGGACAGGATGTATTTGACAAGTCTAAGATTTCTAATTCCGCGAGAAATTATGAGCACTTTGTTCGCAGAAATGTGTTCGCATGTATGGTTTATGAGGTAATCACTAACACATGCTATTAACGGCATTTTGCTTTTATTATTGCCAAATAATGTTTTATCGGGGGGGGGGGGGGGGACAATGCGTCATCCCGAAATTACATGTTTGCGAATTACTTTGTATTGTTTGACTTAAACGCTCTGCTGACTTATCTGAAGTTTGTTTGACATATCTATCAAAATAATAAATAACAGTAACATACATTGCGGCAAGTGGCCATTAAAAAAATTATGAGGCGTTTCATTATAAGTCCACCAAGGTCGTACATTATTTTATGTAACCGTTAACCCAATGATCTAAGCATAGTCATCTATTATAGAGGAAGTTTTGTTTCATTGTCTATTTCTGAGTCTGGAAATTCTGTAATGCAATGGAAATGGATTTCAATTTCCTATCAAAACCAGACTGTGTAGGCTTTCTCATTATGCATGCATCATTGAGCAATGAGGGAAGGACATCTGCAAGCTCATGTTTAACTAAGTAAGCAAGAATCTCAACTTCTCTCTTTATAGAGATGCCTAACAAATAACGAAAAAGTACCTCAGAATCTTGACATTTGTTTACTTGGTATATACAGATTTCGTCATGTTTGTGAAAGTGATTTAATGCATGCATTTGGTGTCCAAAGTCTTATTGTCTCTGTGTTTTCTACAGAACGTTGCTTAAGAATTGTATCATTTTATGGTTTTCCAGACTCGACATAGTTGATAGGAGAATCCTCAACCTGGAAAGGAAGCAACAAAGCATGTTGATAAGTTGATTATACGACTGCATGGAACTGTGTTTAGGTGGAATGGCCATTACCACTGTTCTGAAAGTACCTCTACCATTTTAGTGACATCGGCTTTATCTCTTTCCAGTCTAGATAAGCTCTGTTACGGGCATATTCTTCCTTTGTTGGCTACCTCACATAATGCTTGGAAGGGAGCTGCACAATGTCCAGAAACATGTTTTGTAATGAACCATTTTATCAAGGCATCTCTCTTACGAGTAAAGTCGATAATTCCTTCTTGCGCTTTGCATTCACAGCTGATAGTTTGTTGTAGTGCGTGGTCAGTTGTGACACAGTTAAATGTACTTTCTGCTGATCTACTGACAACAGACCAACACATTTGTAAGTGAGCATGTGTTTTTGGCTTCGTCTTTTCTAGCATCGGCATTTCAGCTATGTACACTGGGATCCATGTTTGGCCATGTGCTAAGGATGCCAGAAGACACACCAGCACAGAGAGCCTTGGAATTCGCCCTACTCGGAGCCAGCAAATACAGAGCCAGGAGAGGACGCCATTGCATAAATCTGCTAAGCATGCTACGAGGTGACCTCAAGAAAGCAGGATTATGTACACTCAAGACAAGAATAGACCTAAGGAAGCTAAGGATTTTGGCTGAGGACAAGACACAGTGGGCAAAAGCGAAGAAGGACTGATTGTTGCTGTAGGCTGTTTCTACTACTACAGCCGCAGAATACAGTAACCATACATACATACACTGGGATATACGTGGAGCGGTTAGTTCTTACAGCTGTTCTGAGAGATGGTATTGGCTATATTCGACTGGGGGAAAAGCTAGAGTAAACTGGCTCCGTAGAGTATATTTTTTATTCGACTGGTATTTGCCGGAAAAAAATAGAGCACGAAACAAGCCATGGCCAAAACGTGTGGCATGTTTCGTGAAGCATGTCACGTGATGCAAAATTTGAAAATACGGGACTTAGGAGCTGAATTCTGTTACCTATGCTCGGTTCACTATGTCTGAAAACAGCGCTGAAAGGAGGATTTTATTTTCAAGATTTAAAATTTAAGCGATTTAGTCGGTTTCTGAAACTTCCATATTGCTAGCTTTTTTGTATTCGACTGGTACATTTGCGTAGAGCACATTTTGGCAACTTCGCGAGTAGATTTACTCTACGGAAAAGTCCCAGTCGAATACAGTCATTGTCTCACAAGCTGCATTAAGATGAAGGCCAATGTCTGAATATTGTTCAGCCCTAAGTAAGTCAAAGAAAACGTCAAAATAATATATAAAGTTATCCCAGTAAATGAATGTCTCAGACTGGCTTCTACCGATATATCTAAACACAGCTATTGCCTCCTCCAACTCCTTAACCCTTTAACCCGCGAATTTATTCAAGAAAATTTAAATTTTCTCATAGAAAATGTCAATCTGCAGACCAAATGAGGACTATTTTTGAAAATTTACCACTGGAAAGACTGGCTCGGTCATCGAGCCAGTCATTCCAGTGGTAAATTACCAAAAATAGTCTTCTTTTGGTCTGCAAATGGACATTCCTCAAGACCACTGCAGAAACCGTTTTGGCTGATATTAGTCCTAAAGGGTTAATATGTGTTTGCATCGCTTCAAGATGCTGTCTTGTGAGGTCAGCGTCTCCAGATCGTACATCATGATACATGTCAGATAGAAGAATCTTCACGTTCTCTGTGATAAAATGAAGGGTTTGTTCTTCCATCCACTCTACTAGTACTGTAAAGGAAAGCCGTGTCGCTGCTTCAGTGCTTATAACTTCTAAAGTATCTCTTACCATGCAGCATCTGGCATGCTAGCGGGCAACATTGTTAAGAACTTGCTATAGCTACGAAACAAAAGGCTCTAGCAATAATAAGCAACACATTCTGGTAAAAGGCTTTAACAATAAATAGCAAGCTACATTCTTTTGGGTGAAAAGTTATACCAAAAATAAGCAAAATGTATTCGAAATGTATAACTGGTGCAAAGGATTCAGATGAAACATAACGGATTGTTTATCTATGAGAGATTTGTGACAGAACCAGTTGACAATCAGACGAATGACAGACGGAGAACAGACATTTGTAGCGAAATCGCAAACGTTGGTTCGCTAAAAGAGTCATTGCTTGCAAGAGACTGCCGTTCCTTGGCAACAAACGCTAATCAGATGACAACTGACTTATATTAAAGAATCAGGCTTTTCCACTAAGCCAAGGTGGTCGAAGATCTCCAAATATACATTTCCATCGCGTTATATATTCACAGTACGTGCTAAACATGCTAATCATTGATAAAGACACAATTTCTGCTTAGTTAGAACAGAGATTATCTCATATTACGCTGTTATGTAAATATTTACATGTTTATTGTCAATTAATAACACTGGGATTGAGTCACAAACCAAAACTGACTTAGATTCGACTCTTTCCATACAAGACTATAAAAGGCGTATGTTACAATTTTACATAATGATTTTACAATAAAATGCAATTTGATATTTACATACATACATTAACAATAGTAATACTACTAAGAATAGTGAGACTAATAATTGAAAATTCAAACGTCCGTCAAGTTTATCAATTGTATGTCTTTGATAGATTTACAATTTAGTAAACATGCTGTTAAATATTTTGAAATTAACCCGACCTGGAGCCATTACGGTAATACATACTAGATTGACTATAAATGGTTAAAGAGGGTCTAAGGTATTTCCAATACGGCTTCAAATGATGTTGATCTAGAGTACGTCACAATGGCGGTTTGACTTAAGCATGTATATGAAGGTGTATCACAATACTACATCAATGACAACATGGCTATGATGGGTACATTTCATTTAGCACGCGCCTTTATGAAAATGATAAGGAAGCGATGGATGGGTTTAAGGTTGACTATGATTCTACCGGAATCTACTGTCTACGGGATCTATGAAAGGATTGGTGTCTGGGTAAGAATGGAGGAATCCAGTTTTAGCTACGCCCCGCCCATCTCTAGCTAACTCTACCCACGCTTTGCTCGTGTTTGGATCTATCGATCCCTGCACTCTCTGAATCTCCATTTTCAGAAAACTATACAGGTAAGCTGTTGAATATTTTGAAATTAATGCGACTGGGTGCTGTTCAACAGCATGTTTATTAAATAACAAAGACATGCAATTCGTACAACAACGCCTAGTCCGTCATCAATTAAGCTTTCGTGACGAGCTTAGCTAAGTTATTCATGACGCAATTGATTATGACATCATCCTACACGCCACATGGTTTATTATGACGCCATTTTATTGAAGGATAAACTGGAATCCCCCATTATAGTCGACCAATCAAATGTCACTACACATTAGCTGAACGTTTGTCCTCAGCAATCAGCAGGATGTAGCTCTAAAATGGCATACCCTATAGCGAGTCACCTGTATTGTGTCATACCCTATAGCGAGTCATCTGTATTAGCGAGTCATCTGTATTATGTCATACCATATAGCGAGTCATCTGTATTATGTCATACCATATAGCGAGTCATCTGTATTATGTCATACCATATATCGAGTCAGCTGTATTATGTCATACCATATAGCGAGTCATCTGTATTATGTCATATCATATAGCGAGACGCCTGTATTATGTCATACCATATAGCGAGTCGCCTGTATTATGTCATACCATATAGCGAGTCGCCTGTATTATGCCATACCATATAGAGACTAGAGTCATCTGTATTATGCCATACCTTATAGCGAGTCACATGTATTATGTCATACCATATAGCGAGTCACCTGTATTATGCCATACCTTATAGCGAGTCACCTGTATTATGTCATACCATATAGCGAGTCATCTGTATTATGTCATACCATATAGCGAGTCATCTGTATTATGTCATACCATATAGCGAGTCATCTGTATTATGTCATACCATATAGCGAGTCATCTGTATTATGCCATACCATATAGAGACTAGAGTCACCTGTATTATGCCATACCATATAGCGAGTCACCTGTATTATGTCATACCATATAGCGAGTCACCTGTATTATGTCATACCATATAGCGAGACACCTGTATTATGCCATACCTTATAGCGAGTCACCTGTATTATGTCATACCATATAGCGAGTCATCTGTATTATGTCATACCATATAGCGAGTCACCTGTATTATGTCATACCATATAGCGAGTCATCTGTATTATGCCATACCATATAGAGACTAGAGTCACCTGTATTATGCCATACCATATAGCGAGTCACCTGTATTATGTCATACCATATAGCGAGTCACCTGTATTATGCCATACCATATAGCGAGTCACATGTATTATGTCATACCATATAGCGAGACACCTGTATTATGCCATACCTTATAGCGAGTCACCTGTATTATGTCATACCATATAGCGAGTCACCTGTATTATGTCATACCATATAGCGAGTCACCTGTATTATGTCATACCATATAGCGAGACACCTGTATTATGCCATACCTTATAGCGAGTCACCTGTATTATGTCATACCATATAGCGAGTCATCTGTATTATGTCATACCATATAGCGAGTCATCTGTATTATGTCATACCATATAGCGAGTCATCTGTATTTTGTCATACCATATAGCGAGTCGCCTGTATTATGCCATACCTTATAGCGAGTCATCTGTATTATGCCATACCTTATAGCGAGTCACCTGTATTATGTCATACCATATAGCGAGTCATCTGTATTATGTCATACCATATAGCGAGTCATCTGTATTATGTCATACCATATAGCGAGTTATCTGTATTATGTCATACCATATAGCGAGTCACCGGTATTATGTCATACCATATAGCGAGTCATCTGTATTATGTCATACCATATAGCGAGTCATCTGTATTATGTCATACCATATAGCGAGTCGCCTGTATTATGCCATACCATATAGAGACTAGAGTCATCTGTATTATGTCATACCATATAGCGAGACACCTGTATTATGCCATACCTTATAGCGAGTCTCCTGTATTATGTCATACCATATAGCGAGTCACCTGTATTATGTCATACCATATAGCGAGTCACATGTATTATGTCATACCATATAGCGAGACACCTGTATTATGCCATACCTTATAGCGAGTCACCTGTATTATGTCATACCATATAGCGAGTCACCTGTATTATGTCATACCATATAGCGAGTCACCTGTATTATGTCATACCATATAGCGAGACACCTGTATTATGCCATACCATATAGCGAGTCACCTGTATTATGTCATACCATATAGCGAGTCATCTGTATTATGTCATACCATATAGCGAGTCATCTGTATTATGTCATACCATATAGCGAGTCATCTGTATTATGTCATACCATATAGCGAGTCGCCTGTATTATGCCATACCTTATAGCGAGTCATCTGTATTATGCCATACCTTATAGCGAGTCACCTGTATTATGTCATACCATATAGCGAGTCATCTGTATTATGTCATACCATATAGCGAGTCATCTGTATTATGTCATACCATATAGCGAGTTATCTGTATTATGTCATACCATATAGCGAGTCATCTGTATTATGCCATACCTTATAGCGAGTCACCTGTATTATGTCATACCATATAGCGAGTCATCTGTATTATGTCATACCATATAGCGAGTCATCTGTATTATGTCATACCATATAGCGAGTTATCTGTATTATGTCATACCATATAGCGAGTCACCGGTATTATGTCATACCATATAGCGAGTCATCTGTATTATGTCATACCATATAGCGAGTCATCTGTATTATGTCATACCATATAGCGAGTCATCTGTATTATGTCATACCATATAGCGAGTCATCTGTATTATGTCATACCATATAGCGAGTCGCCTGTATTATGCCATACCATATAGAGACTAGAGTCATCTGTATTATGTCATACCATATAGCGAGTCATCTGTATTATGGCATACCATATAGCGAGTCACCTGTATTAGGTCATACCATATAGCGAGTCACCTGTATTATGTCATACCATATAGCGAGTCACCTGTATTAGGTCATACCATATAGCGAGTCACCTGTATTATGTCATACCATATAGCGACCCGAGTCACCTGTGTTACATCATACCATATAGCGAGTCACCTGTATTAAGTCACACCATATAGCGACCCGTGTCACCTGATTTTTGTCATACCGGTACCATATAACGAGTCACCTGGGACGACTTGTATATAGTAGCTGAAATGTTGTGCTTTATAAAGTGATCAAATGAGAACGTTTAATGCAAGTCAAATCTGCCTTACGCCGCCACCTTAGGGAACAAGTGGTCACTAAAACACGAGTCGCATGCGCGCTTAGTAAAAGTTGTTGCCATACAGTTTCCTAAGATGGTTGTTCTATAAGATATGAAGTTTATCAAACGGGCGTGGCTCTATTCTCTATCAAGTGGATATTTCTTCAAATATAGTGGTTTTCTATGCAAACTGATCCGGTGAATGTGAATTAGAAACGAATTTGATCGAATTTCATGTCAGATTTCCCAAACTCACTTTAGAAATTCGATGCATTTACGTGCACATTTTTAATTGTACTTTTTTTACCGAACTTTCAGAAACATCCGGTATTAGGATAATACTTTTAAAATGTCTGGATGCCGACTGTAATGTGAACTTTGTCTAGACCCGGCAATCTCGACGTAATGCATAATTCAGTGCGCCCACTTGTAGTGCATCCATGATTGTCACCAACAAGCGACAGAACTGACGCTATCATGAAACGTCTAGCTAATCGCCACTTGTAGAAATCCTAGCTGAAAATCAATTTCTTTGTTCTCTAACGGCCTAGCCCTGTTTCCAAGAACTCCCAGGAATGAATTGCGGCATTTTACCAAAAAAAGCAACCAAAGGCTTCTCTTTCTGGGATGGATTACGGTACTGCGAGTGTGTGAGTCATCGCACCGCGCGCATGCAGGAGATTGTCGCATGCGTGCGTGCACGTGCGACAAGATTGTCACACAAACGTACAGATGTAGTGTTCAACAGCTTAGCATTGAGACCTGCACATCATCAAATCAACACGCCAGAATTACATTCCGCAGCCCTCCCACCGAACCTCCACCCCACTACCGTTACACAAAGATACACAGTAGGCAGAAGACAAACAATAGCATCATTTTTAAATGCTATTTAATATTTAGAAATATAAAGGAACTGAAAGTTGTTGCTGCCTAGACGTGAACGGATCTCACTTGGCTAGCGTGCGGGATCACTCCATTAGGAGGGTCGCGGTACTGCATTAGTGGGTCGCATTACTGTGTTAGTGGGTTATGTCACTGTGTTAGTGGGTTATGTCACTGTGTTAGTGGGTTATGTCACTGTGTTAGTGGGTTATGTCACTGTGTTAGTGGATCACGTCACTGTGTTAGTGGATCACATCATTGCATTAGTGGATCGCGCCATTGATTTAGTGGTCGCAGCACTTCTTTAGTGGATCATGTCACTTTGTTAGTGGATCGAGTCATTGCATAGTGGATCGCGTCACTGCTTTGGCGGATCGCATCACTGCGTTAGTAGGTCGCATGACTGAGTTAGTGGACCATGTCACTGCGTTAGTGTATCGCATTAGTGCTTTAGTGGCTCGCGTCACTTCGTTAGTGGGTAGCGTAGACGTTCCTCTAGTTATTCGTTGGAGTCACTGGCACAGTGGGTAGCGTCACTAGATTAGCAGATGGTGTAGAGTGTCACTGGCTTTATGTGTATAACAGAGGTTCCCTGCGGTAATGGGCCATGTGTAAATTCGTCAACGGAATGATGACACCGGTTATTACAGCGAGTCTTAATTCAACACATTCCGTTGATATTTCGTGTCAGTTATTTTGGTATTGGTAACACAACCCTAATAATGCAGGGTACTGGGCCGGTATTGACACGGTTTTGGTCTAGTATCGGCCCAGTAACCCGCGTTATCAGAGAACCCTTTTGCTACAACACAATTGACGAAGATGTGACTATTGGCTTAAAATCCAATTTGTGTTGTGCTTTATTATCTTAATAGAGACAACATACTACCCCCCCCCCCCCACCCCCACCCCCATCATTCACAATCCGCAATGCAGTATGATTTTACTCCACGCGCAGATAACTGTAACATCATGACGGCTTCTATCATAACAACAGGCAATAGCAACAGGCAACAGCATCGTGAACTGACCTGAATTTCTTTTATTAAAGCTCATCTTAGAATGGTATCGCCAGAACACTGTTGATAATTTATTAAAAATAAGCGTAAAAGTGTATTGTATTGACATCGAGTTATGAAGCCATTAGTGGCACTGACAATATTGTTCTACTAAAGGTGGCCGTTTTGGCAAACGTCTTCCATTAATCATCCAATAGTCAGATCTAAACGCGACACATTATAGGCCTATATAAAATGGGCCAAGCTGCTTTTGTACGCTATAATTACACTCCATTAAACATCAATTATAGGAGCACGATATGTTTCATAGGAGTAAAAGTCCAACCAGGCATATGTCCTTCCGGGCCGGCCGTCATCAATAACTCGTGACGTCATCAATGCCAGTTGCGCTCGCGAGGATCATCGCTCAACCGGAAGAGGAACCGTACACGGCGCGGTCACGTGGCAACTGCGCGAGCTCTGGCCCGGAAATGACTTGATTCGTTGATGCGTTCATAACTAATAATTACGATCAAAGAGAGCGATTTTGTGTAAGCTAATTAGACAGGTACCTACAGGTTTAGAGAGACACCTGCGGCTCGCTTCCACTCTGTAGCGCGGTATGGTTACAAGTTGATCACGTAGTGGGGCACAGAGAGAGAGAGAGAGAGAGAGAGAGAGAGAGAGAGAGAGAGAGAGAGAGAGAGAGAGGGAGGGGGAGGGAGGGAGAGAGAGAGAGAGAGAGGGTTGGACGGACGGGGTGAGGGGGGGGGGGGGCGGAGGGAGCCTGGGAGAGAAAAAGAGGGGCACAGAGATGGATGGATGGATGGATGGGGTGGGGGGGGGGAGGGATAACAGGGCGGAGAGATGGAGGGTGGGGCTCAGATAAGGTGCAAGGAAGGACAGTGATTATGTGAAGTTATACGTCTACTTGATACGATAATTAGCAACTTACAGACACATTATTACGATGTATCCTATATTTATTTGTATCGGTCTTATATCCACCTAAACACTTATCTCTTGTTTTAACCTATAGTATGCACAAGAGAAGCTTACTTGTAAATGGGCATTATAAATTTATTTGTATTTATTTCAAAATACTATCAGGAATCTTCCCGTACAAGCTGGTATCACTAGGCATAATCAAATACGTCACTCGCGTTAGCTGACGTCACAATCAAAATTACGTAAGTCCGTCACAAAGGCGGCAATTGTCCGTCACGAAGGTGTCTGAATTGTGTGTCGTACACATTCTGTTTAATATTTGGAATCTAATTAGCTTCAAGATATTCAGCGCTTACCTGTACGGTTATCTTGAAATTTAGATTTTGGAAATTCAGATTTCAATGTTTCAAATCCATACAAACACACGTGTAAAGTGGGTGGAGCTTAGCTAGAAATGGGCGTGACCTAGCTAGAAATGAATCATTCTGTTGGTAACCGGAGTACTTTATTTCAATCAAGTCCGTTTATCATCTGATTATAGAACAGTATTTAGTGAAATATGAATGCGTCTAATAGAACAAGGGAGCTCATTGATGAAAGCTTTTCCAAATAACACTGTTTCAAATGCGAAAAATGTACCGATAGAATTTCTGCAGAGATATGGATCTGCACTTCCGCTCCATCTGAACGATTTAGCATTCATTATCATGTCTCGCTCGTGACGAAAATCAGTCTTTGCATTGGCACGTGTCGTACACGCGCCTCTACAGAATTGTCAGTAAATGGAATGATTAAAATTGGCAAAAGCGTGGTTTTACAGGAACGTGTTCGCCTCCAATAAGCATTGACAGCCACTGTTGGGAACAATTGGATATTGGTTGAATCCCCTGCAGGCCATAAGGCAGGTCCTGTTGCTGGACAAAGGATTAACCCGAAATTGCCCTTTTTATCACCCAAGCTAACTCATTACGGTACAGAACGGTTCTCTAGACGCTATTTTAAATGCAATGATGGTGAATTTAACGCCGTTTAAAGTGGTCCTGATAAAGACCCAATGAAGGCATTCTCTCATAAATTCATCACCAGGCGTATTATTTCCCTGATAACGCACTTTACTGGGCCGGTACTGGGCCAATACCGGGCAGTATTGGTCGGGTATTGGCCCAGGACCGTGCGTTAACAGTGCTATTATTACCATCATCGTCCAGACATCTGTTCAACCAAGAACAATGCGAAGCAAATTCCCAACTATTTAGCAATATTAACTAATTTGATAATTCGTTGTTAAAGTAGGAAAATTGCTCGCTTAGCTCAAAGTACCCTTTTAATTTCAAAGTCCGAGGATTCGGATTATATTAAATGGAATATAAGACTATGGCTGTGAATGACTCACTGAATAAACCCGCCCAAAAGTCCTTCTTTCCTAACACAACAACGACTTTTTTATGTTGAGAATAATGAGCATAAATTTGAGAGAGAATTACGTATTATCGATGCCATACAGGGTATACAATGTACTAGCGTAGCCTGCGTAATTCCTGTAATGAAGTTAATTATAAATAAGCCTCAAGATTATTTCTGCTACGCTAGTTAGACATGTTTATAATTGCTAAGCTGTGGAACCATAGGTAAGTGGGTCATTATGCTCAATGGCCAATGCTATAGACCTTCTAATTGTTGCTAAACGACTTTGAGGTACCGATATATAGATATGGACATGTTGGACGAGCGACCGCTAGGGCTATAACCCGCCATTGTCGCCTATACAGGGATACATCTCTGGTTATGCCCCGCCCATTTCTAGCTAAGTTCCACCCACCCACCTTTTTTCACGGGTTAGAATCGATTTTAACACTTGGACCCATGAATTCCCAGAATCTAATATTCAAGATAACTATACAGGTAAGCTGTTGAATTCTTTTCAAAACTATTTTGACTTAGAGCTGTTTCAATGGCAGCAACAGCTCCCAGGCAAATTAGTTTCAAAATGTTTTAACAGAATGTTTATTATATTGCAAATACATCAAAAATATACAATTCGTATTTTGTAACGGACTTTTCTATTTTCGTGACAGAGCTACGTAATTTTGATTGTGATGTCAGCTAACATGTGACGTATTCGATTCTGACGTCAAATATTTGAGTGGCAGATCATCGGATGCCTCCATTGATAGCCAAGCCCACCACTCTCGACGGCCTATAGTTATGTTAGCTGTAGTTCGCCAGGTAACGTGTCCGAGGCTTGTCCGTACCACCAATGTCAATTCGGCTTTGGATTTTCTCGACAGACAAAGCAGAACGAGAAACATGAAAACACGTTTATATCGTGTCGAGTTTAGTCGCCATTTTGAAATTCAATATGGCCACCATATTATATTACCATCCTCAACATTCAATATTCCCATGTAATTCTGTGGGGTGAGCGTGCGATGTCAGGGGTACCGTGCACACCTTAGATCGGCACCCGCATAAGGAATTGCATACCGTCCTGTAGATCCGATCTGTCACTCAAAGATATGATGTCATAATCAATAACATCACATGTAGGCTGACGTCACATTCCAAATGCGTAACGAATGACGTCTCTAATTCCGCCATGAACGTTGACTAGTCAGTTAAATGTACGAATTGTATGTCCTAACTAATTTCACAAATAGGCTGTTGAATATTTTGAAACTATGTCGGCTGCTTATGCAGCAACATTACCAGTAAAATTAGTCTAAAAAAATTCTACATCTTACCTGTATAGTTACCTTGACATTTTGGGATTGAATATTGGATTTCTGGCTAAACTTCGTCCACGTTCTGTGCGTGCTGGCGGTCAATTGATAAATTTGACCCCTGAATTGTCTGTATCCTAATCTCAAGGTAAGTATACAAGTAAGCTGTAGGATATGTTGAAACTAATTCAGCTGAGCAGCAACAGCTCTCAGTCACATTAATTTAAAAATACACTTCTGAAGTTCAATACATACAAAACAGCACGTTATATACAACACAAGCTTGGCGGAAAATAATAAAACAGTGTCCTATTTTCATCAAAGTTTTTCATCCAACACTTTGTATACAACAAGTTGAACCGTGTGTATCGGTTTCATAAAACTTTCGTCCAACATTTTATGCGACCAATCAATTGCCCCAAATTAATACACGCCATTTACGTCATTGTCTCGATGTACGTCATTTACTCGTCATATAGCACACCGCGATTCTTTTAACAGATTATTGGATGCCCAATTGTTTGGCCACACAGGGCTGTTTTCTTCCAATTCTATTCCGTCTTTTTCTGTTTAGCGGTTTTCTAATACTGTATGCGATAATCACCATCATTTCACACGCTACAAGTTCGTCTGCCATTTTGGAAACCACTGAAAGTTAATTGTCATGTAACTACCACGTGATCTCTGTGCCGTTTTGGATTTTACACAAATGTTGCATGCAACTTGTTGGCAGGTGTGCGCTGTCGGAACCAACTTGGTGTATGCACCTTGGTATGTCGTCTGTATCGAGCCTTACACTTCATGGCGGACTTTCTTTCCAATTTTCATGATGAAGTTATACGTACGCCATATTAATTGTGATGTCTGTCTGCATGTGACATAACTGATTATGACATCGTCTACTCGAGTGACATATCGGATCCATCCCTTAGGGTAATCTAATCTCAGAGAACATAAAATTAATAACCGCGCTAATATGCGTCTATACGTTACAGTTTTAGCCTTTGACGTTGATTTGGCTTAACACATGTCGATTTTAAATAATAGACTTTTATATCCCAGAGCAAATAATTAAATAACATGTTCTAATTAACTCCGAGTAATTAAACTAATGCATTTCCCAGATCCATTATGCTCATGACAACCATCTGCTCATCTCTGCTCTCTGTATTATGTTTTATTATAACGGAACACAGGATGCGCTATACGTCGTGACATCATCAATGGAGGATAAACAAACAACTATAGGGACCTACTGCATGTTGGCTCCGAATTCTCTGTTCAATCACGAGTTTAACAAAGTGCAGCAGCGGAAGCAGCAGCAGCAACGGCGGCGGTGACGACGACGACGGCGGCGGCGGCGGCGATGACGACGACGGCGGGGTGGACGACGAAAACCATGATAACATACGTCAAACGGATTTGAGGTGTTATCGTACACTGGCCATACAAAACCTGATTTTGTGCACTCCACACTTGTCCATTGCTTGTTCGTCAGGTAGGACATACGTGATCCACATGCACCGGACTCGATCTACAATGGGCCACAAATTCAGATCCAACCAATTCTCGTATGCAATGTTGTTCAATCTGTTGATTAAATACATTGCATGCTGCCATGTTTCCTTGAAAGCATACAATGTTGTTAATAACATGAAGCAGCAATCCAATAATACCAGCAGTTGTTGAGTCTCTTGTTGGGGTCCCACTCAGATGTGTCCCTACACATCAGACATCGCGCATGGTTACCTGCATAATGGGTCAACAACCAATTCGACCTGAGGAATAACATTCTATCTTCATTTGGTCAAAAATCACTTCAACCTGAGGACTAACATTCCACCTTCATTTGTCCAACCAACACTTCGACCTGGGACTAACATGTCTACCTTCATCTAATCAATAATCGATTTAGATTAGATTAGATTTTTTTCCACAATAGGCACTTGGCCCTTGAGTGTGCACAATCACATAGTCATTTTGTGACGGACACTAGAATACAATGCAGTTTCACAGTACAATTTGCAATAAAATCATATATAATTACACAGGCTATTAATTACAATAAACGAAATATTTTCCCTGCTGGTCTGCAAATGATGACAGTCTTGAAAACAGTAACATTCTGGTTTGTGATTGGTGTTAAATGACCATTTGCGGGTCCGGAAGCGTGTTTATGAGAATTGTGCACCGTCACCCTGGCTCGGTACTGAGCCAGTCTTTCCCATGCTCAATTGTCGGAAACACTCCTCTCTTGGACTGCAAATGAGCATTTATTGTACGTTTTTCTCTTGTTCTATGCAATTATTACTATCGTGGAAACTGAAGGAAGTCATAGACAGATTAGACTTATGGTTAGTCAGAGAATATGCCCAAGTTATCAAATCAGTACACACCTTTAAAGCATGGTAAATAAAAGCTGCTAGTTTCTTCAGGACTGTAGAATTCTGATGTTGGAATATTTCAGTGAATTTAAAAACACTAGGTCTCATATAATAACAGGGCTTAATAAGAGATTTACGTACAGCGGTATATTGTGGGCATATGAGGATAAAGTGGTACTCGTCTTCTATATCATCTTTACAAATTGGGCAAATTCTCTCTGACAGTGGCGTTGGGTCAGGTTTGTGCCATCTGCCTGTTTCGACGTGCAATCGATGGCTTGCTGTCCGGATTTTCGTTAAAGCCTCTCGATGTTTAATTATTTTTACATTGTCCAGGTAATGTTTATAGCTTATTTCATTACAAAAATACTTGTATATTCTGGTTTTGCTGCTATTTGCGAGTATTCCTGACCATTCTTGGAAATAGTTATCATACATGCGTTGCTTATAATATAATATGAACATATTCTTGTCTACATTTTTAGTTTGAGTTGTCCACAATCATTAAAGCCTCGTCTACATAGCATGTCTCTGAGGTTACTCACCAAGTTAGGCCGGACATTGGCAGTACAATCAGTATATAAAACATCAAAAATACATCTTATTAACCTATTTGGCTGTGGTTCTATTACTTTAAATCAATACTTTAATATTTTAAATCACTTCGACCTGGTTCTAATATTCTATCTTCATCTGGTCAAAAATCACTTCGACCTGGTTCTAACATTTCTACCTTTATCTGAGCAATACTCACTTCGACCTGAGGACTAACATTCTCCCGTCATCTAATCAATAATCACTTCGACCTGGCCTTAACATCCTACCTTCATCTTATCAATACTCACTTCAACCTAGGTTTAACATCCTACCTTCATCTAATCAATAATCACTTCAACCTGGATTTAACATCCCACCTTCATCTAATCAATAATCACTTCAACCCGGATTTAACATCCTACCTTCATCTAATCAATAATCCCTTCGACCGGGGTTTAACATCATACCTTCATCTAATCAATAATCACTTCAACCCGGGGCTAAAATATATTTAGTGTGGTCGTAAGAATGGTCTATTGGTAACCATATGAATGGTAAGCACACAGGCGCGCACACTTCGCGAGGAAAATAGTCAATAAAATTCACGTTTTCAGAATATCCACCTATCATCTGACGTCATATGACGTCATAATCAGTTAAGCGGCGTGTAGGATGACGTCATAATCATTACGTCATAAATGATTCTATATGGAGTGTCTTTAACTCTTAATAGTTCGACACGTTGTGTGAATTGTATGTCTCTACTATTTAATAAACATGCTGTTGAATATCTTGAAACTAATTTGACTGGACGCTGTTGCTGCCATAGGCAACAACAGCGCCCAGTCAAATTTGTTCCAAAATATTCAATAGCTTACCTGTATAGTTTTCTGGAAATTTATAGTGAGAGAGTTCAGAGATCGATCGATCCCAGCACGAGTGAGGTGTGGGTGGAGCTTAGCTGGAGAGGGGAGTGGCATAGCTAGAAATGGAACGGTTCATTTACATCTAACTGGTGTACGTGTGAGGCGGCGGTCTGCTTTGCCTACCGATAGGAGACTAATGATCCACATTGCATCATAAAATATAGTTAGTTTCAGATTCCGGTGATTTAAAAGCACGTTTTCGGTCATTGTCGTATCTGGTTTGCGTCTCTATTAATGTGAATGCACTGATCCTTTCATCGCAGACGTGTCCGTTGCCAGTCTCCGTCAGTCGTCGTTTGCTGTGTGACAATGGACCTTTCCAGTTTTGCTAAGCCCCACCCACCTCTAGCTAAGCTCCACCCACACCTAGCTAGTGTTGGGATCCATCGATCCCTAAACTCTTTGACTATCAATTTCCAGAAAACTATACACATAAGCTGTTAAATATTTTGAAACCAATTTGACTGGGTGCTGTTACTGCCTATGGCATCAACAGCGCCCAGTCAAATTAGTTTCCAAATATTCAACAGAATCTTTATTAAATAGTAAAGACGTACAATTCGTACAACAACGCATAGTCCGTCTTCAATTATGCGTTCTTGACGTACTTATCTACGCCATTCATGACGTCATAATGACGTCATTGATTATGATGTCATTCTACATGTCACGTAGTTAATTATGACGTCATATGATGGATGGATAAAGTGGAAAGGTCTATTGCGGCCCATTGAGGCCCACGCTGTTTTACTCCGCTACAGACCATACCCTATAAATTTTATTATTGGCATGATTGAGTGAAATGTACTGTTTCCTCTCCCATCCATTGAAAGTCGTTGATGTGGGTGTGCAGATTGAGCGAGCGTGTGTGTGCGCCGTGATATGCACCGTTACCTCGGCAATCTCTTTCATACAGATCTCGTGAAATACTGAGTCTTTTCTCCTGGGAGCTCAAGAACCTGTTGGACATCTTTGTATTGCATTGTTATTTAGGTGTCTCAGAGAGTGTAGTTTTAGAACTTTCAAAATATATGATTGACATTTGCCTGTGCATGTCGCGATTGCATATGAGTTGTGTATTTGCAGCGCTGTTATTCTTCTCGAGTGCGATGCTGGCCGAGACAGTAAGGCTCTACAGCACGGCTATTGTAAAGGTGTGTACGAGCTAGGGCACACACGCGTAATAATTCACTCCCATGATGCACCTGCATATACATCTTGCCAGAGTATCGATCTATTAATATGACGTCATATGACGTCATAATCAGCTAAGTGGCGTGTAGGATGACGTCAATACAATGTATACAGTGGCAAGACAGTTTACATATTATTTACATATCTCTATAGATTAACTGTTAATATTGGAACAAATACCCTAGATTTGCTACATGAGTGTGCTCGGTGTCTTGCAGGTCATGATGTTTTCGTCATTCATATTATTTCGATTACAATTTAAATTTGAGGGGTGGGGGTGTTATTAATTGTTTTTGTGGGTTTTGTGTGTTGGTTGTGCGTATGCGACAGTTTCATCCTTTTTTTAATTACGTAGTAATTACATGTATTAGCAAGCAGACTTTAGATCTTAGTTTTTTTGTATTTACTAGAGAATAACTGAAAACATTTAAAATAAATTGGCCGCTTGCCATAGTATTTAGTCAACGTATGAAAAAGTCACGAAGAAAAATGTAATAAAACGCATTTCCAATTTCGTTTCTATCACAAACTCTCTATTTCCATTCTTTTCTTAGTGTTCCTTCCCACCTTCCCACCTTCTCACCTTTCTGTTGATAATGAATGGTTACTGGTCATTAATCTAGAGAGTAATATTCTATTTCTATTATTTTCTATTAGTAAGTCTAAGGAGATTTGTTTCCGTTTCCCAGTTGATCTTAAAACATTGTATATCCTACCCTTCCACGACTCCTGCATTTTGGCCAAGCCAGATTTGTATGCTCGCGCATTATTTTATTAAAATCCTAAAATAGGAACACATGAATTTAATGGATGAACTTCTGGTAAGCACCACACACTATTTTGATAAGAACACATATGCCTCTGTCAGAAGCAACTCGATTAAACCAAAGGACCTGTTGTACTAATGGATTCTCACAAGCGCAGACAGATTGTATTTTATAGCCTATATGACTCGTTCGAAGAAGACATATTTTCGTCCAGCCTCGTCACTTTATTTCAGCTACGGAGGATTTATTCCGTCTAACACCAGCTACATCACGCCCAGCACGCTGACATTTATTACACGTGATCGGATTATTAGACAATGATATACGATGTGGATTTTATTTTATTTTATGAAAGGTCTAATTTAAGCCTCTATCTGGCCCACCTTTGAAGCCGGAAACAGTTGAGCGTACCCAAAGGCCAGACGCGGGTGAGCTTACCAAGTTATGATAAACTACCTAACGCGTCCGCCCTTCCCCAGCGATGCCGGCCAAAACCAGCCTTTGTAGTGATCTCGAGGAATGGCTATTGGCACGCCAAGAGAAGCATATTTTTGAATAGTTACCATTTGAATGACTGGCTAGATAACCGAACCAGTCATTTCAATGGTGCATTTTCAAAAGTGGTTTTGTCTTGGCCTACGAATGGATATTCAATAAGTAAATATTTAGATTTTATTGACCAAATTTAGCCACTATAATGTGTTAAAGATATGTACCTGATCAAAACGTCTCAAACAAACTCTCCATGAATCCATTCAACAGTTGTTTCACGTCCCCGACCGTTCACATGACACTCTATAGCAACAGTGTTTGTTGACATTAGCTGATCAGTGATGGGAAAACTGCATGTGCTTATTAATAAGCGTAATTGTTTCTTGGCGCCATGTTTGCTTTGCTGATCAATGGCTAATACTTGAGTATGTGTGTTAGACTGTCTGCGCCTAGACGTGTAGGCGTGGGCGATATATCACAGCACTCGGGTCTACCGGACAATGAACGCGCGTATCTTAAATTGGAGTCTATAGGAGGCGATGCTCTGATCGTGAATATTGATATTAACGACGATATTGACAACAACAACAACAACAACAACAACAACAACAACAACAACAACAACGACGATGATAGCGGTGACAGTCTGAGTGATGATGATGATGATGATGATGATGATGATGATGATGATGATGATGATGGTGGTGGTGGTGGTGGTGGTGGTGGTGGTGGTGGTGGTCGTGGTTATGATGATGACGGCGACGGTGGTGGTGGTGGTGGTGGTGGTTATGATGATGACTGTGGTGATGGTTGTTATGAGGATGTGGTGGTGGTGGTGGTGGTGGTCGTGGTTATGATGATGACGGCGGCGGTGGTGGTCGTGGTGGTGGTGGTGGTTATGATGATGACGGTGGTGATGGTTGTTATGAGGATGGCTGTGGTGTTGTTGGTGGTGGTGGTGATGGTGATGGTGATGGTGATGGTGTTGGTGTTGGTAGTGCTGGTGGTGCTGGCGGTGCTGGTGGTTATGATGATGACGGTGGTGATGGTTGTTATGAGGATGGTGGTGGTGATGGTTGTTATGAGGATGGTGGTGGTGATGGTGATGGTTGTTATGAGGATGGTGTTGGTGGTGGTGCTGGTGGTGCTGGTGGCGGTGGTGGCAGTGGTGGTGTTGATCGTGATGGAAGCAATACCTTTCATGTTGTCGCATAGCAAGTAGAATGTTGCAACAATTTAGAGTTACTTTATTATTTATAAACATCGGTTAAGAAGCCAAAATACCGTTAACGCTGTCTATAGGGCCGCTTGTATTTAGGCGCAAATGGCGGTTCTTTAAGACGGGACAGAGGTCATTCGCCAACCGCCATTATTTGCCTTCGCATCTATAGCAGATAAGTTGTGGTAAGCGAACCCCCCCCCCCCCCCCTTCTTTAGTCACTACCTTTTGATTGCCCTTACAGTCACCGTTATGGAATGACTGTTTGTGAAACATATAAACCTTTCCAGTTTATCCATCAATCATATGACGTCATAATCAACTACGTAACGTGTATGATGATATCATAATCAATGACGTCATGAATGACGTAGATAAATTCGTCACGAACGCTTAATTGATGACAGACTAAGCGATGTTGTACGAATTGTATCTCTTTACTAATTAATAAACATTTTGTTGAATATTTTGAAACTAATTTAACTGGTCGTTTGACGCAGTCAAATTAGTTTCAAAATATTCAACAGTTTATTTGCATAGTCTTCTTGAAATCGATAGACAAGGAGTTCACCGATCGAT
>CM067367.1:124484287-124521826 GCA_034401795.1 Chaetoderma sp. LZ-2023a
AAAGAGATTATTTTCTAGGTTTAGTAGTGGAATGAGTGACTCGATAACCGAGCCAGTCATTCCAGTCATGACTTTTAAAAATAATCTTTTCTTCGACATTTTAAATGAAAAAGTTGAAATTTTCCTGAACAATTTGAGCGTTAGAGGGTTAAGGCGACTAATGGCTGGTTTATATTACCCAGAATACAATTACCTCCATGTCTGCATCTATTCCTGAAGTAACTAAGCCGCCATTCATCTCCGAATATAGACAGTTATAAAGATGATCAATCTAGTGTCTTTAATTCTTTAGTGGCGAATTACTGTCACTTCCGTTGGCCTACAAATGATCTTTCCTCAGGACCATTGCCGAGGCCGAGAAAGGGTTCATCGTGGGGCCGAGAAAGGGTTCATCGTGGGTGCGAGAGAAAGGGTTCATCGTGGGTGCGAGAGAAAGGGTTCATCGTGGGTGCGAGAGAAAGGGTTCATCGTGGGTGCGAGAGAAAGGGTTCATCGTGGGTGCGAGAGAAAGGGTTCATCGTGGGTGCGAGAGAAAGGGTTCATCGTGGGTGCGAGAGAAAGGGTTCATCGTGGGTGCGAGAGAAAGGGTTCATCGTGGGTGCGAGAAAGGGTTCATCGTGGGTGCGAGAAAGGGTTCATCGTGGGTGCGAGAAAGGGTTCATCGTGGGTGCGAGAAAGGGTTCATCGTGGGTGCGAGAAAGGGTTCATCGTGGGTGCGAGAGAAAGGGTTCATCGTGGGTGCGAGAGAAAGGGTTCATCGTGGGTGCGAGAGAAAGGGTTCATCGTGGGTGCGAGAAAGGGTTCATCGTGGGTGCGAGAGAAAGGGTTCATCGTGGGTGCGAGAAAGGGTTCATCGTGGGTGCGAGAGAAAGGGTTCATCGTGGGTGCGAGAGAAAGGGTTCATCGTGGGTGCGAGAGAAAGGGTTCATCGTGGGTGCGAGAAAGGGTTCATCGTGGGTGCGAGAGAAAGGGTTCATCGTGGGTGCGAGAGAAAGGGTTCATCGTGGGGCCGAGAAAGGGTTCATCGTGGGTGCGGGAGAAAGGGTTCATCGTGGGTGCGAGAGAAAGGGTTCATCGTGGGTGCGAGAGAAAGGGTTCATCGTGGGTGCGAGAAAGGGTTCATCGTGGGTGCGAGAGAAAGGGTTCATCGTGGGTGCGAGAGAAAGGGTTCATCGTGGGTGCGAGAGAAAGGGTTCATCGTGGGTGCGAGAGAAATGGTTCATCGTGGGTGCGAGAGAAAGGGTTCATCGTGGGGCCGAGAAAGGGGTCATCGTGGGTGCGAGAAAGGGTTCATCGTGGGTGCGAGAGAAAGGGGTCATCGTGGGTGCGGGAGAAAGGGTTCATCGTGGGTGCGAGAGAAAGGGTTCATCGTGGGTGCGAGAGAAAGGGTTCATCGTGGGTGCGAGAGAAAGGGTTCATCGTGGGTGCGAGAAAGGGTTCATCGTGGGTGCGAGAGAAAGGGTTCATCGTGGGTGCGAGAGAAAGGGTTCATCGTGGGTGCGAGAGAAAGGGTTCATCGTGGGTGCGAGAGAAAGGGTTCATCGTGGGTGCGAGAGAAAGGGTTCATCGTGGGTGCGGGAGAAAGGGTTCATCGTGGGTGCGAGAGAAAGGGTTCATCGTGGGTGCGAGAAAGGGTTCATCGTGGGTGCGGGAGAAAGGGTTCATCGTGGGTGCGAGAGAAAGGGTTCATCGTGGGTGCGAGAGAAAGGGTTCATCGTGGGTGCGAGAGAAAGGGTTCATCGTGGGTGCGAGAGAAAGGGTTCATCGTGGGTGCGAGAGAAAGGGTTCATCGTGGGTGCGAGAGAAAGGGTTCATCGTGGGTGCGAGAGAAAGGGTTCATCGTGGGTGCGAGAGAAAGGGTTCATCGTGGGTGCGAGAGAAAGGGTTCATCGTGGGTGCGAGAGAAAGGGTTCATCGTGGGTGCGAGAGAAAGGGTTCATCGTGGGTGCGGGAGAAAGGGTTCATCGTGGGTGCGGGAGAAAGGGTTCATCGTGGGTGCGGGAGAAAGGGTTCATCGTGGGTGCGAGAGAAAGGGTTCATCGTGGGTGCGAGAGAAAGGGTTCATCGTGGGTGCGAGAGAAAGGGTTCATCGTGGGTGCGGGAGAAAGGGTTCATCGTGGGTGCGAGAGAAAGGGTTCATCGTGGGTGCGAGAGAAAGGGTTCATCGTGGGTGCGAGAGAAAGGGTTCATCGTGGGTGCGAGAAAGGGTTCATCGTGGGTGCGAGAGAAAGGGTTCATCGTGGGTGCGAGAGAAAGGGTTCATCGTGGGTGCGAGAGAAAGGGTTCATCGTGGGTGCGAGAAAGGGTTCATCGTGGGTGCGAGAGAAAGGGTTCATCGTGGGTGCGAGAGAAAGGGTTCATCGTGGGTGCGAGAGAAAGGGTTCATCGTGGGTGCGAGAAAGGGTTCATCGTGGGTGCGAGAGAAAGGGTTCATCGTGGGTGCGAGAAAGGGTTCATCGTGGGTGCGAGAGAAAGGGTTCATCGTGGGTGCGAGAAAGGGTTCATCGTGGGTGCGAGAGAAAGGGTTCATCGTGGGTGCGAGAGAAAGGGTTCATCGTGGGTGCGAGAGAAAGGGTTCATCGTGGGTGCGAGAGAAATGGTTCATCGTGGGTGCGAGAGAAAGGGGTCATCGTGGGTGCGAGAAAGGGTTCATCGTGGGTGCGAGAGAAAGGGGTCATCGTGGGTGCGGGAGAAAGGGTTCATCGTGGGTGCGAGAGAAAGGGTTCATCGTGGGTGCGAGAAAGGGTTCATCGTGGGTGCGAGAGAAAGGGTTCATCGTGGGTGCGAGAAAGGGTTCATCGTGGGTGCGAGAAAGGGTTCATCGTGGGTGCGAGAGAAAGGGTTCATCGTGGGGTCGAGAAAGGGTTCATCGTGGGTGCGAGAAAGGGTTCATCGTGGGTGCGAGAGAAAGGGTTCATCGTGGGTGCGAGAAAGGGTTCATCGTGGGTGCGAGAGAAAGGGTTCATCGTGGGTGCGAGAGAAAGGGGTCATCGTGGGTGCGAGAGAAAGGGTTCATCGTGGGTGCGAGAGAAAGGGTTCATCGTGGGTGCGAGAAAGGGTTCATCGTGGGTGCGAGAAAGGGTTCATCGTGGGGCCGAGAAAGGGTTCATCGTGGGTGCGAGAGAAAGGGTTCATCGTGGGTGCGAGAGAAAGGGTTCATCGTGGGTGCGAGAGAAAGGGTTCATCGTGGGTGCGAGAGAAAGGGTTCATCGTGGGTGCGAGAGAAAGGGTTCATCGTGGGTGCGAGAAAGGGTTCATCGTGGGTGCGAGAAAGGGTTCATCGTGGGGCCGAGAAAGGGTTCATCGTGGGTGCGAGAGAAAGGGTTCATCGTGGGTGCGAGAGAAAGGGTTCATCGTGGGTGCGAGAGAAAGGGTTCATCGTGGGTGCGAGAGAAAGGGTTCATCGTGGGGCCGAGAAAGGGTTCATCGTGGGTGCGAGAAAGGGTTCATCGTGGGTGCGAGAGAAAGGGTTCATCGTGGGTGCGAGAGAAAGGGTTCATCGTGGGTGCGAGAGAAAGGGTTCATCGTGGGTGCGAGAGAAAGGGTTCATCGTGGGTGCGAGAAAGGGTTTATCGTGGGTGCGAGAAAGGGTTCATCGTGGGGCCGAGAAAGGGTTCATCGTGGGTGCGAGAGAAAGGGTTCATCGTGGGTGCGAGAGAAAGGGTTTATCGTGGGTGCGAGAGAAAGGGTTCATCGTGGGTGCGAGAAAGGGTTCATCGTGGGGTCGAGAAAGGGTTCATCGTGGGTGCGAGAGAAAGGGTTCATCGTGGGTGCGAGAGAAAGGGTTCATCGTGGGGCCGAGAAAGGGTTCATCGTGGGTGCGAGAGAAAGGGTTCATCGTGGGTGCGAGAGAGGGTTCATCGTGGGTGCGAGAGAAAGGGGTCATCGTGGGTGCGGGAGAAAGGGTTCATCGTGGGTGCGAGAGAAAGGGTTCATCGTGGGTGCGAGAGAAAGGGTTCATCGTGGGTGCGAGAGAAAGGGTTCATCGTGGGTGCGAGAAAGGGTTCATCGTGGGTGCGAGAGAAAGGGTTCATCGTGGGTGCGAGAGAAAGGGTTCATCGTGGGTGCGAGAGAAAGGGTTCATCGTGGGTGCGGGAGAAAGGGTTCATCGTGGGTGCGGGAGAAAGGGTTCATCGTGGGTGCGAGAGAAAGGGTTCATCGTGGGTGCGAGAAAGGGTTCATCGTGGGTGCGAGAAAGGGTTCATCGTGGGTGCGAGAGAAAGGGTTCATCGTGGGTGCGAGAGAAAGGGTTCATCGTGGGTGCGAGAGAAAGGGTTCATCGTGGGTGCGAGAAAGGGTTCATCGTGGGTGCGAGAGAAAGGGTTCATCGTGGGTGCGAGAAAGGGTTCATCGTGGGTGCGAGAGAAAGGGTTCATCGTGGGTGCGAGAGAAAGGGTTCATCGTGGGTGCGAGAGAAAGGGTTCATCGTGGGTGCGAGAAAGGGTTCATCGTGGGTGCGAGAGAAAGGGTTCATCGTGGGTGCGAGAGAAAGGGTTCATCGTGGGGCCGAGAAAGGGTTCATCGTGGGTGCGGGAGAAAGGGTTCATCGTGGGTGCGAGAGAAAGGGTTCATCGTGGGTGCGAGAGAAAGGGTTCATCGTGGGTGCGAGAAAGGGTTCATCGTGGGTGCGAGAGAAAGGGTTCATCGTGGGTGCGAGAGAAAGGGTTCATCGTGGGTGCGAGAGAAAGGGTTCATCGTGGGTGCGAGAGAAATGGTTCATCGTGGGTGCGAGAGAAAGGGTTCATCGTGGGGCCGAGAAAGGGGTCATCGTGGGTGCGAGAAAGGGTTCATCGTGGGTGCGAGAGAAAGGGGTCATCGTGGGTGCGGGAGAAAGGGTTCATCGTGGGTGCGAGAGAAAGGGTTCATCGTGGGTGCGAGAGAAAGGGTTCATCGTGGGTGCGAGAGAAAGGGTTCATCGTGGGTGCGAGAGAAAGGGTTCATCGTGGGTGCGAGAGAAATGGTTCATCGTGGGTGCGAGAGAAAGGGGTCATCGTGGGTGCGAGAAAGGGTTCATCGTGGGTGCGAGAGAAAGGGGTCATCGTGGGTGCGGGAGAAAGGGTTCATCGTGGGTGCGAGAGAAAGGGTTCATCGTGGGTGCGAGAAAGGGTTCATCGTGGGTGCGAGAGAAAGGGTTCATCGTGGGTGCGAGAAAGGGTTCATCGTGGGTGCGAGAAAGGGTTCATCGTGGGTGCGAGAGAAAGGGTTCATCGTGGGGTCGAGAAAGGGTTCATCGTGGGTGCGAGAAAGGGTTCATCGTGGGTGCGAGAGAAAGGGTTCATCGTGGGTGCGAGAAAGGGTTCATCGTGGGTGCGAGAGAAAGGGTTCATCGTGGGTGCGAGAGAAAGGGGTCATCGTGGGTGCGAGAGAAAGGGTTCATCGTGGGTGCGAGAGAAAGGGTTCATCGTGGGTGCGAGAAAGGGTTCATCGTGGGTGCGAGAAAGGGTTCATCGTGGGGCCGAGAAAGGGTTCATCGTGGGTGCGAGAGAAAGGGTTCATCGTGGGTGCGAGAGAAAGGGTTCATCGTGGGTGCGAGAGAAAGGGTTCATCGTGGGTGCGAGAGAAAGGGTTCATCGTGGGTGCGAGAGAAAGGGTTCATCGTGGGTGCGAGAAAGGGTTCATCGTGGGTGCGAGAAAGGGTTCATCGTGGGGCCGAGAAAGGGTTCATCGTGGGTGCGAGAGAAAGGGTTCATCGTGGGTGCGAGAGAAAGGGTTCATCGTGGGTGCGAGAGAAAGGGTTCATCGTGGGTGCGAGAGAAAGGGTTCATCGTGGGGCCGAGAAAGGGTTCATCGTGGGTGCGAGAAAGGGTTCATCGTGGGTGCGAGAGAAAGGGTTCATCGTGGGTGCGAGAGAAAGGGTTCATCGTGGGTGCGAGAGAAAGGGTTCATCGTGGGTGCGAGAGAAAGGGTTCATCGTGGGTGCGAGAAAGGGTTTATCGTGGGTGCGAGAAAGGGTTCATCGTGGGGCCGAGAAAGGGTTCATCGTGGGTGCGAGAGAAAGGGTTCATCGTGGGTGCGAGAGAAAGGGTTTATCGTGGGTGCGAGAGAAAGGGTTCATCGTGGGTGCGAGAAAGGGTTCATCGTGGGGTCGAGAAAGGGTTCATCGTGGGTGCGAGAGAAAGGGTTCATCGTGGGTGCGAGAGAAAGGGTTCATCGTGGGGCCGAGAAAGGGTTCATCGTGGGTGCGAGAGAAAGGGTTCATCGTGGGTGCGAGAGAAAGGGTTCATCGTGGGTGCGAGAGAAAGGGTTCATCGTGGGGGCGAGAGAAAGGGTTCATCGTGGGTGCGAGAGAAAGGGTTCATCGTGGGGCCGAGAAAGGGTTCATCGTGGGTGCGAGAGAAAGGGTTCATCGTGGGTGCGAGAGAAAGGGTTCATCGTGGGTGCGAGAGAAAGGGTTCATCGTGGGTGCGAGAGAAAGGGTTCATCGTGGGTGCGAGAGAAAGGGTTCATCGTGGGTGCGAGAGAAAGGGTTCATCGTGGGGTCGAGAAAGGGGTCATCGTGGGTGCGAGAAAGGGTTCATCGTGGGTGCGAGAGAAAGGGGTCATCGTGGGTGCGAGAGAAAGGGTTCATCGTGGGTGCGAGAGAAAGGGTTCATCGTGGGTGCGAGAGAAAGGGTTCATCGTGGGGCCGAGAAAGGGTTCATCGTGGGTGCGAGAGAAAGGGTTCATCGTGGGTGCGAGAGAAAGGGTTCATCGTGGGTGCGAGAGAAAGGGTTCATCGTGGGTGCGAGAGAAAGGGTTCATCGTGGGTGCGAGAGAAAGGGTTCATCGTGGGTGCGAGAGAAAGGGTTCATCGTGGGTGCGAGAGAAAGGGTTCATCGTGGGTGCGAGAGAAAGGGTTCATCGTGGGTGCGAGAGAAAGGGTTCATCGTGGGTGCGAGAGAAAGGGTTCATCGTGGGTGCGAGAGAAAGGGTTCATCGTGGGTGCGAGAGAAAGGGTTCATCGTGGGTGCGAGAGAAAGGGTTCATCGTGGGTGCGAGAGAAAGGGTTCATCGTGGGTGCGAGAGAAAGGGTTCATCGTGGGTGCGAGAGAAAGGGTTCATCGTGGGTGCGAGAGAAAGGGTTCATCGTGGGTGCGAGAGAAAGGGTTCATCGTGGGTGCGAGAGAAAGGGTTCATCGTGGGTGCGAGAGAAAGGGTTCATCGTGGGTGCGAGAAAGGGTTCATCGTGGGTGCGAGAAAGGGTTCATCGTGGGTGCGAGAAAGGGTTCATCGTGGGTGCGAGAGAAAGGGTTCATCGTGGGTGCGAGAAAGGGTTCATCGTGGGTGCGAGAGAAAGGGTTCATCGTGGGTGCGAGAGAAAGGGTTCATCGTGGGTGCGAGAGAAAGGGTTCATCGTGGGTGCGAGAGAAAGGGTTCATCGTGGGGTCGAGAAAGGGTTCATCGTGGGGCCGAGAAAGGGGTCGTCGTGGGGTCGAGAAAGGGGTCGTCGTGGGGCCGAGAAAGGGTTCATCGTGGGTGCGAGAGAAAGGGTTCATCGTGGGTGCGAGAGAAAGGGTTCATCGTGGGTGCGAGAGAAAGGGTTCATCGTGGGTGCGAGAGAAAGGGTTCATCGTGGGTGCGAGAGAAAGGGTTCATCGTGGGTGCGAGAAAGGGTTCATCGTGGGGTCGAGAAAGGGGTCATCGTGGGTGCGAGAAAGGGTTCATCGTGGGTGCGAGAAAGGGGTCATCGTGGGTGCGAGAAAGGGTTCATCGTGGGGCCGAGAAAGGGTTCATCGTGGGGCCGAGAAAGGGTTCATCGTGGGTGCGAGAAAGGGTTCATCGTGGGTGCGAGAAAGGGTTCATCGTGGGTGCGAGAGAAAGGGTTCATCGTGGGTGCGAGAAAGGGTTCATCGTGGGTGCGAGAGAAAGGGTTCATCGTGGGTGCGAGAAAGGGTTCATCGTGGGTGCGAGAAAGGGTTCATCGTGGGTGCGAGAGAAAGGGTTCATCGTGGGTGCGAGAAAGGGTTCATCGTGGGTGCGAGAGAAAGGGTTCATCGTGGGTGCGAGAAAGGGTTCATCGTGGGTGCGAGAAAGGGTTCATCGTGGGTGCGAGAGAAAGGGTTCATCGTGGGTGCGAGAAAGGGTTCATCGTGGGTGCGAGAGAAAGGGTTCATCGTGGGTGCGAGAAAGGGTTCATCGTGGGTGCGAGAAAGGGTTCATCGTGGGTGCGAGAGAAAGGGTTCATCGTGGGTGCGAGAAAGGGTTCATCGTGGGTGCGAGAAAGGGTTCATCGTGGGTGCGAGAAAGGGTTCATCGTGGGTGCGAGAGAAAGGGTTCATCGTGGGTGCGAGAAAGGGGTCATCGTGGGGCCGAGAAAGGGTTCATCGTGGGTGCGAGAGAAAGGGTTCATCGTGGGTGCGAGAAAGGGTTCATCGTGGGTGCGAGAGAAAGGGTTCATCGTGGGTGCGAGAAAGGGTTCATCGTGGGTGCGAGAAAGGGTTCATCGTGGGTGCGAGAGAAAGGGTTCATCGTGGGTGCGAGAAAGGGTTCATCGTGGGTGCGAGAGAAAGGGTTCATCGTGGGTGCGAGAAAGGGTTCATCGTGGGTGCGAGAAAGGGTTCATCGTGGGTGCGAGAGAAAGGGTTCATCGTGGGTGCGAGAAAGGGTTCATCGTGGGTGCGAGAAAGGGTTCATCGTGGGTGCGAGAGAAAGGGTTCATCGTGGGTGCGAGAGAAAGGGTTCATCGTGGGTGCGAGAGAAAGGGTTCATCGTGGGTGCGAGAGAAAGGGTTCATCGTGGGTGCGAGAAAGGGTTCATCGTGGGTGCGAGAGAAAGGGTTCATCGTGGGTGCGAGAAAGGGGTCATCGTGGGGCCGAGAAAGGGTTCATCGTGGGGTCGAGAAAGGGGTCGTCGTGGGGTCGAGAAAGGGTTAATCGTCGTAAACTCTAGGCTACTGTTGATTAATTTGAAACCTGTTTGGGCGAAACTTGTTGCTCCCTTAGTGACCCACAGACACAGACGATACAGCTGGATAATATGGACAGCGGTCGTCTGTTTTTGCACCTTTCCCGGCGTCTTTGCTGCAGAGTTACCGCACCTTATGCGCATGCGTCAAGTGCAGTAATGTGTGCTTGTTTTAACCCTTAAACACTCAAGGCAGACAAAAATAGGCTTCTGCAGCAGTCGTGAAAAAATTCCATTTATAGAGCAAGAGAAGACTATTTTTGAAATTTTACCACTGAAATGACTGACTCGATAAGCGAGTAATTCATTCCAGTGGTAAATCTTCAGAAACAATCTGCTCTTGGTCTGCAAATTGACCGTTTCTATGATAAGAAAACTGAAATTTTCTGGGGAAAATTTGAGGCTTAAAGGGTTAACCAGATAATCCATTAATGTTAGGACAGCGATAGATTGCAGTAATGTCGCTTCCAGGATTAATGATATTTATAATTGATGGAGCCGAATTGTCGCTCAAGTATATGACGTCGTAATCAATTACGTCACATGTAGGCTGACGTAATAATCAAAATGCATAATGAATGACGTATCTAGCTCCGTCGTAAACATTGAAAAGTCTGGCAATGTACAAATTGTATGTCTTTGAACACATTGTATGTCTTTGAACAAATTGTATGTCTTTGAACAAATTGTGTGTCTTTGATGGATTTACTATTTAATAAACATTCTATTGAATATTTTTCAAACTAAGTTGACTGAAAGGCAGGCAGCAAAAGAACCTAGTGAGATTAGTTTCAAAATATTCAACAGCTTAGTTGTAAGGTTACCTTGATATTGTCATTCTATGAACTCAGGGTATAAGGTATAAACATTGTCATTCTGTGTACTCAGGGTATAAGGTATATAAATTGTCATTCTGTGTACTCAGGGTATAAGGTATATACATTGTCATTCTGTGAACTCAGGGTATAAGGTATATACATTGTCATTCTGTGTACTCAGGGTATAAGGTATATACATTGTCATTCTATGAACTCAGGGTATAAGGTATATACATTGTCATTCTGTGTACTCAGGGTATAAGGTATATACATTGTCATTCTGTGAGCTCAGGGTATAAGGTATATAAATTGTCATTCTGTGAGCTCCGGGTATAAGGTATATACATTGTCATTCTGTGAGCTCCGGGTATAAGGTATATACATTGTCATTCTATGAACTCAGGGTATAAGGTATATACATTGTCATTCTGTGTACTCAGGGTATAAGGTATATACATTGTCATTCTGTGAACTCAGGGTATAAGGTATATACATTGTCATTCTGTGTACTCAGGGTATAAGGTATATATACATTGTCATTCTGTGAGCTCAGGGTATAAGGTATATACATTGTCATTCTGTGAGCTCAGGGTATAAGGTATATACATTGTCATTCTGTGAGCTCAGGGTATAAGGTATATACATTGTCATTCTGTGTACTCAGGGTATAAGGTATATACATTGTCATTCTGTGTACTCAGGGTATAAGGTATATATACATTGTCATTCTGTGAGCTCAGGGTATAAGGTATATATACATTGTCATTCTGTGAGCTCAGGGTATAAGGTATATAAATTGTCATTCTGTGTACTCAGGGTATAAGGTATATACATTGTCATTCTGTGAGCTCAGGGTATAAGGTATATACATTGTCATTCTGTGTACTCAGGGTATAAGGTATATATACATTGTCATTCTGTGAGCTCAGGGTATAAGGTATATATACATTGTCATTCTGTGTACTCAGGGTATAAGGTATATAAATTGTCATTCTGTGTACTCAGGGTATAAGGTATATAAATTGTCATTCTGTGAGCTCAGGGTATAAGGTATATAAATTGTCATTCTGTGAGCTCCGGGTATAAGGTATATACATTGTCATTCTATGAACTCAGGGTATAAGGTATATACATTGTCATTCTGTGAGCTCAGGGTATAAGGTATATAAATTGTCATTCTGTGAGCTCAGGGTATAAGGTATATAAATTGTCATTCTGTGAGCTCAGGGTATAAGGTATATACATTGTCATTCTATGAACTCAGGGTATAAGGTATATACATTGTCATTCTATGAACTCAGGGTATAAGGTATATACATTGTCATTCTATGAACTCAGGGTATAAGGTATATACATTGTCATTCTATGAACTCAGGGTATAAGGTATATACATTGTCATTCTGTGAGCTCAGGGTATAAGGTATATACATTGTCATTCTATGAACTCAGGGTATAAGGTATATACATTGTCATTCTATGAACTCAGGGTATAAGGTATATACATTGTCATTCTGTGAGCTCAGGGTATAAGGTATATAAATTGTCATTCTGTGAGCTCAGGGTACAAGGTATATAAATTGTCATTCTGTGAGCTCAGGGTATAAGGTATATAAATTGTCATTCTGTGAGCTCAGGGTATAAGGTATATAAATTGTCATTCTGTGAGCTCCGGGTATAAGGTATATACATTGTCATTCTATGAACTCAGGGTATAAGGTATATACATTGTCATTCTGTGAGCTCAGGGTATAAGGTATATAAATTGTCATTCTGTGAGCTCAGGGTATAAGGTATATAAATTGTCATTCTGTGAGCTCAGGGTATAAGGTATATAAATTGTCATTCTGTGAGCTCAGGGTATAAGGTATATAAATTGTCATTCTGTGAGCTCAGGGTATAAGGTATATAAATTGTCATTCTGTGAGCTCCGGGTATAAGGTATATACATTGTCATTCTATGAACTCAGGGTATAAGGTATATACATTGTCATTCTGTGAGCTCAGGGTATAAGGTATATAAATTGTCATTCTGTGAGCTCAGGGTATAAGGTATATAAATTGTCATTCTGTGAGCTCAGGGTATAAGGTATATAAATTGTCATTCTGTGAGCTCAGGGTATAAGGTATATAAATTGTCATTCTGTGAGCTCAGGGTATAAGGTATATAAATTGTCATTCTGTGAGCTCAGGGTATAAGGTATATAAATTGTCATTCTGTGAGCTCAGGGTATAAGGTATATAAATTGTCATTCTGTGAGCTCAGGGTATAAGGTATATAAATTGTCATTCTGTGAGCTCAGGGTATAAGGTATATAAATTGTCATTCTGTGAGCTCCGGGTATAAGGTATATACATTGTCATTCTATGAACTCAGGGTATAAGGTATATACATTGTCATTCTGTGAGCTCAGGGTATAAGGTATATACATTGTCATTCTATGAACTCAGGGTATAAGGTATATACATTGTCATTCTATGAACTCAGGGTATAAGGTATATACATTGTCATTCTATGAACTCAGGGTATAAGGTATATACATTGTCATTCTGTGAGCTCAGGGTATAAGGTATATACATTGTCATTCTATGAACTCAGGGTATAAGGTATATACATTGTCATTCTATGAACTCAGGGTATAAGGTATATACATTGTCATTCTGTGAGCTCAGGGTATAAGGTATATAAATTGTCATTCTGTGAGCTCAGGGTATAAGGTATATAAATTGTCATTCTGTGAGCTCAGGGTATAAGGTATATAAATTGTCATTCTGTGAGCTCAGGGTATAAGGTATATAAATTGTCATTCTGTGAGCTCAGGGTATAAGGTATATACATTGTCATTCTATGAACTCAGGGTATAAGGTATATACATTGTCATTCTATGAACTCAGGGTATAAGGTATATACATTGTCATTCTGTGAGCTCAGGGTATAAGGTATATAAATTGTCATTCTGTGAGCTCAGGGTATAAGGTATATAAATTGTCATTCTGTGAGCTCAGGGTATAAGGTATATACATTGTCATTCTATGAACTCAGGGTATAAGGTATATACATTGTCATTCTGTGAGCTCAGGGTATAAGGTATATACATTGTCATTCTATGAACTCAGGGTATAAGGTATATACATTGTCATTCTATGAACTCAGGGTATAAGGTATATACATTGTCATTCTGTGAGCTCAGGGTATAAGGTATATACATTGTCATTCTGTGAGCTCAGGGTATAAGGTATATACATTGTCATTCTATGAACTCAGGGTATAAGGTATATACATTGTCATTCTATGAACTCAGGGTATAAGGTATATACATTGTCATTCTATGAACTCAGGGTATAAGGTATATACATTGTCATTCTATGAACTCAGGGTATAAGGTATATACATTGTCATTCTGTGAGCTCAGGGTATAAGGTATATACATTGTCATTCTATGAACTCAGGGTATAAGGTATATACATTGTCATTCTATGAACTCAGGGTATAAGGTATATACATTGTCATTCTATGAACTCAGGGTATAAGGTATATACATTGTCATTCTGTGAGCTCAAGGTATAAGGTATATACATTGATCCCAACACGTGTAAAAGTCGGGGAAGCTTTGGCTATAAACGGGTGCCTCTTTATTAATTCCAGATATTCGTTTGATTTTCAATAGTATGATTTTGAAAGTCGCTATGCGGAGGTGGTACGGAGTAAACACAATCAGGTGTGATTTTTAATAATGGATATTTATTTACTTCTAATGGATATAACCCACTAGATACCATCTCCTGATTCGTTAATCCGATTATTGGTCATTCATCCGTCAACATATACCATTTATCAACATCTCAACAATTTTATTCATTTATTTAATTCATCAGTCGCCTTTAACAACTGGACTGTGTCTATTCCAGTGAGAATAGCTCAGCATCTATGTTCAAGGACAGCTATCATTGTATGATATCATTACGCAGAGCGTGCTTCCTTTATTAGCGACAAAAACCAACTGTTCCTAAGTATCTCAGAGCGCATTAGCCATCTCCGTGTTTCAACTTGTAGCCAATGCTTGATAACCTTCAAGACGACACCGTGGACAATGGGAAACAAGCGAACACCGTCCAGGGTATACATTGTTGCTATATGTCGCCGCGGCACTCAACCCAACGAACAGACACTTAGAAGACATTAGCACCGAAAATAACTTTCCAGTTCACTTCATAATTTAGTATCGATTTCGGTGGCAAAAAGGATTTCTTTTGATATATATGGAAAAAAAACCTTCGCAATCTGTGCCTCTTGTCTCAAGCCGATATACTCCATTATTCACTCGTAGTTATCAAGTCGGTCAGGTGTTTCTTACTGAATTACTGTCTACCTGCTGACGTATTGAATCTGGTGAATGAACCGGTGTACTCTTAATAGATAATAGCCGGTACCCCTCTTAGCCCCTCTCCCCACCATCTCTCCCACCTCCTCTACCTCCCCTCTCTCTCGCTCTCTCTCTCTCTCTCCCTCCCTCCCTCTATCCCTCCCTCACTCCCACCATCCCTCCCTCCCTCCCTGCCACCCTCCCTCCCTCCCTCCCCTCTCTCTCTATCTCTCCCTCTCCCTCCCTCCCCTCGCTCTTCCTACCAATCAACGTCATTTCCATCATTTGGTAGCGATGGTAGACTCAACAATACCGCCTTTAATAATACTTATAAATAACCATTTCCATTTCCCATCCATAATCGGCCAATCTTCAAGTCAAGGAAATGCATTCAAGTTTTCCTGATTCCTCTACTGGCTCCTAAAATGGGGTTTCTCACATCAGGTGATGAGTGTTACGTATATCAGGGCGTACAGACCTGCCCTACTCCGGCGTTACAGACATGCGTTACACGGCCTAAGCGCCCGATGCTTTGATGTGCCATCTCCAGGAATTCAATTTATCTTATTGTGGTTTTTGTCTGTCAGACTCTCTATCACTGTCGCTAAGCAATCTATCTCTTTCTGCGATGAATGAGGCAACCGCTCGAGCAACATGTGTCTTATAACCCATTCGTCGTCTAATCCCTGAAAAAGTATATTCTTTACGATGTAAAACTTATTTTGTTGAATATTTTGAAATTAATTTGACTGGATGTCGATGCTGCCTAAGGCAGCAATGGCTTCCAGTCAAATTAATTTCAAAATATTCAACAGTTTTTCTATATGGTTGCCGTGAAAACGAGCTATGAGGAATTCGTCAGTGAAAGGATTAGCTTCACCCGTCAGCTTGGGCATCTGTAATAAGGTAATCACACGGTATGTAATCACCCAGTAGGTAATCACCCAGTAGGTAATCACTCAGTAGGTAATCACCCTTTAGGTAATCACCAAGTAGCTAATCACTCAGTAGGTAATTACCTGGTATGTAATCACCCGGTAGGTAATCACCCAGTAAGTAATCACTCAGTAGATAATCACCCTTTAGATAATCACCAAGTAGCTAATCACTCAGTAGGTAATTACCTGGTATGTAATCACCCAGTAGGTAATCACACAGTAGGTAATCACCCTTTAGGTAATCACTCAGTATGTAATCACCCGCTAGGTAATCACCCGGTAGGTAATCAACCAGTAGGTAATCACCTGGTAGGTAGTCACCCGGTAGGTAATAACCCAGTAGGTAATTACCCGGTATGTAATCACCGAGTAGGTAATCACCCAGTAGGTAATCACCCAGTTGGTAATCACCTGGTAGGTAATCACCCAGTAGCTAATCACTCAGTAGGTAATCACCTGGTAGGTAATCACCCGGTAGGCAATCACCCATTAGGTAATCACTCAGTAGGTAATCACCCGGTAGGTAATCACCTGGTAGGTAATCACCCGGTAGGTGATCAGCCGGTAGGTAATCAGTCAGTAGGCGATCACCCAGTAGGTAATCACCCAGTAGGCGATCACCCAGTAGGTAATCACCCGGTAGGTAATCACCCAGTAGGTAATCACTCAGTAGGTAATCACCTGGTAGGTAATCACTCAGTAGGTAATCACCTGGTAGGTAATCACACAGTAGGTAATCACTCAGTAGGTAATCACCCAGTAGGTAATCACCCAGTAGGTAATCACCCAGTAGGTAATCACCTGGTAGGTAATCACCAGGTAGGCAATCACCCGGTAGGTAATCTCTCAGTAGGTAATCACCCGGTAGGTAATCAACCGGTAGGTAATCACCCAGTGGGTAATCATCCAGTAGGTAATCACCCAGTTGGTAATTAACCGGTATGTAATCACTCAGTAGCTAATCACTCAGTAGCTAATCACTCAGTAGGTAATCACCCGGTAGGTAATCACCTGGTAGGTAATCAGCAGGTAGGTAATCAGCCGGTAGGTAATCACTCAGTAGGTGATCACCCAGTAGGTAATCACCCAGTAGGTACAGTAGGTAATCACCCGGTAGGTAATAACCCAGTAGGTAATTATCCGGTAGGTAATCACGCAGTAGGTAATCACCCAGTAGGTATTCACCCAGTAGGTATCCACCCGGTAGGTAATCACCAAGTGGGTAATCATCCAGTAGGTAATCACCCAGTAGGTATTCACCCGGTAGGTAATCACCCAGTAGGTAATCACCCAGTAGGTAATCATCCAGTAGGTAATCACCCAGTAGGTAATCACCCGGTAGGTAATCACCCAGTAGGTAATCACCCAGTAGGTAATCACCGAGTAGGTACTCACTCAGTAGGTAATCACTCAGTAGGTAATCACCCAGTAGGTAATCATCCAGTAGGTAGTCACCCAATTACACTGATGGCAAAGGGTGAAAAGAACGATGTCTAAGACAACGTAATCATCTATTAGATTATACCTATGTGCTTCTACATACGGAGTAATATACATTGCATTTGGGTAATCATCCAGTAGGTAATCACCCAGTTGGTAATTAACCGGTATGTAATCGCCCAGTAGGTAATCACCCAGTAGCTAATCACTCAGTAGGTAATCACCTAGTAGCTAATCACTCAGTAGGTAATCACCTAGTAGGTATTCACCCGGTAGGTAATCACCCAGTGGGTAATCATCCAGTAGGTAATCACCTGGTAGGTAATCACCCAGTAGGCGATCACCCAGTAGGTAATCACCCGGTAGGTAATCACCCAGTAGGTAATCACTCAGTAGGTAATCACCTGGTAGGTAATCACTCAGTAGGTAATCACCTGGTAGGTAATCACACAGTAGGTAATCACTCAGTAGGTAATCACCCAGTAGGTAATCACCCAGTAGGTAATCACCCAGTAGGTAATCACCTGGTAGGTAATCACCAGGTAGGCAATCACCCGGTAGGTAATCTCTCAGTAGGTAATCACCCGGTAGGTAATCAACCGGTAGGTTATCACCCAGTGGGTAATCATCCAGTAGGTAATCACCCAGTTGGTAATTAACCGGTATGTAATCACTCAGTAGCTAATCACTCAGTAGCTAATCACTCAGTAGGTAATCACCCGGTAGGTAATCACCTGGTAGGTAATCAGCGGGTAGGTAATCAGCCGGTAGGTAATCACTCAGTAGGTGATCACCCAGTAGGTAATCACCCAGTAGGTACAGTAGGTAATCACCCGGTAGGTAATAACCCAGTAGGTAATTATCCGGTAGGTAATCACGCAGTAGGTAATCACCCAGTAGGTATTCACCCAGTAGGTATCCACCCGGTAGGTAATCACCAAGTGGGTAATCACCCAGTAGGTATTCACCCGGTAGGTAATCACACAGTAGGTAATCACCCAGTAGGTAATCATCCAGTAGGCAATCACCCAGTAGGCAATCACCCGGTAGGTAATCACCCGGTAGGTAATCACCCAGTAGGTAATCACCCAGTAGGTAATCACCGAGTAGGTACTCACTCAGTAGGTAATCACTCAGTAGGTAATCACCCAGTAGGTAATCATCCAGTAGGTAATCACCCAGTAGGTAGTCACCCAATTACACTGATGGCAAAGGGTGAAAAGAACGATGTCTAAGACAACGTAATCATCTATTAGATTATACCTATGTGCTTCTACATACGGAGTAATATACATTGCATTTGGGTAATCATCCAGTAGGTAATCACCCAGTTGGTAATTAACCGGTATGTAATCGCCCAGTAGGTAATCACCCAGTAGCTAATCACTCAGTAGGTAATCACCTAGTAGCTAATCACTCAGTAGGTAATCACCTAGTAGGTATTCACCCGGTAGGTAATCACCCAGTGGGTAATCATCCAGTAGGTAATCACCCGGTAGGTAATCACCCTTTAGGTAATCACCCAGTAGCTAATCACTCAGTAGGTAATCACCCAGTAGGTAATCACTCAGTATGTAATCACCCAGTAGGTAATCACCCAGTAGGTAATCACTCAGTAGGTAATCACCCGGTAGGTAATCACCCGGTAGGTAATCACCCGGTAGGTAATCACTCAGTAGGTAATCACTCAGTAGGTAATCACTCAGTAGGTAATCACCCAGTAGGTAATCACTCAGTAGGTAATCACCCGGTAGGTAATCACCCGGTAGGTAATCACCCAGTAGGTAATCACTCAGTAGGTAATCACTCAGTAGGTAATCACCCAGTAGGTAATCACTCAGTAGGTAATCACCCAGTAGGTAATCATCCAGTAGGTAATCACCCAGTAGGTAGTCACCCAATTACACTGATGGCAAAGGGTGACGAGAACGATGTCTAAGACAACGTAATCATCTATTAGATTATACCTATGTGCTTCGACATACGGAGTAATATACATTGCATTTCTCTAACTTTCAGTTAAATTAGTTTTGAAAGTATCTAATTCCATGCATCGAAAGCCATTGTATATTGGCCTGTAGAGCTGAAAGGGTCACTAGTCGCTCTACCCTCCTTCCATCCATTCCGGCCGTTATCAAAGTTCATACCCAATAGACCGTTATAGGTATGAGATCAGTGCATTAAGCCTGACAGATGGTTGGTTGATCGCAATCTGCTGGCCGGCCAGATACCCAGGCGTGTACGGTTATATAGAGCGGAGCTTCTATACAACAGAAGGCGCCTTAACTTAGTTAACGCGCTAAAACGTTTCGCTCAGATAAATGCATTATTGATAATTCCGTCAATTTCACATTTTTATCGCAACAATTGGTGTCGGTGCAATTGAAGCGGCGGAGTTGCAGTTGATATTGTCACTATCAGTGCGCGTGCCGCTCCGCTAGGCAACAAGTGACGAACCCACACCCTACCCCGCGACACACCAGAATCAGTTCAAAGCCTACCCACCAACCAGCTGTTATTGTTTGGCCAAATTTTCTATCGAGTCCATATCGCACTGTTACTTGATCTGAAATGTTTAGTCAAATAAATAAGATTTTTCAAAATTTGAACAAACTATTCTGATCTATTTTATCGGTCCATGGTGTTTACTTCAACGTACATACAATACAGCTCACAAATAAGTTACCATGTTTCCAAAACAAATACCGACACACGTTAGTTAGCAACAAAAGTTATGTTGGATATTTTTAGCATACTAGTAATTTGATTGACATTGTTGCCATGGCTTCCAAACCAGTTATGTTCAAAATATTCAACAGTACGTTTTACTTTCCTCTGGAAACATGTTAACTTATTTCTGAGTGGTACTGTACCAAATCGATATCATTTAAAGAAGCCAATTACAAAACGCGTACAAAAACGTGTTCAACAGAAGCCAATTACAAAACGCGTAACAAAAACGTGTTCAACAGAAGCACTTGTTTCGATTTTCGTTTTTTACACGATTTTCGATTAACCCTTTGGTTCAGAAAAAACCAAACAACGAATACAATTTACGAGTTAATAAATATAATGTTGCATATTTTGAAACTAATTTGACTGGAAGCTGTTGTTGCGTATTGCAGCAACAGCTTCCAGTCAAAATAGTTTTAAAATGTTCAACATCTTACCTGCATCGTTATTTTGAAACTGAGAGTATAAGAAATCATGGTTGAATGTGTTAATCTATAATATTGTATTTTGTCCAGGAGAATTGAATGAAAAGTGACTTCGCTAAACGTTTCTTAGCTCACACGCGCCAGCCGAATGCTCTGTTCACATGTTCACATAAATTCAAAGTACAATGGCAGAATTATGAAACACAACAATAAATGTCATTGACATCTTAACATTATTAACTTTAAATATCAACTATTTTGTGTCTACAAACGATTATTTAGCGCATTAGATTTAACTGACCGGTTGTTGGTAGGTGTTGGTTGGTAGGTGGCAGTTGGCGGATGGTATGTAGGTGGGTAGTATGTTGGCGGGTGGTATGTTGGCGGGTGATATGTTGGTAGGCGGTATGTTGGTGGGTGGTATGTTGGTGGGTAGTATGTTGGTGGGGGTGGTATGTTGGTGGGTGGTATGTTGGTGGGTGGTATGTTGGTGGGCGATATGCTGGTGGGGGTGGTATGTTGGTGGGTGGTATGTTGGTGGGCGATATACTGGTGGGGTGGTATGTTGGTGGGTGGTATGTTGGTGGGTGGTATGTTGGTGGGTGGTATGTTGGTGGGCGATATGCTGGTGGGGGTGGTATGTTGGTGGGTGGTATGTTGGTGGGCGATATACTGGTGGGGTGGTATGTTGGTGGGTGGTATGTTGGTGGGTGGTATGTTGGTGGGTGGCATGTTGGCGGTGGTATGTTGGTGGGGGTGGTATGTTGGCGGGTGGTATGTTGGTGGGTGGTATGTTGATGGGTGGCATGTTGGTGGGGTATGTTAATGGGGGTGGTATGTTGGCGGGTGGTATGTTGGTGAGGGTGGTATGTTGGTGGGTGCTATGTTGATGGGTGGTATGTTGGTGGGTGCTATGTTGGTGGGCGGTATGTTCGTGGGTGGTATGTTGGTGGGTGGTATATTGGCGGGTGGTATGTTGGTGGGTGGTATGTTGGTGGGGGTGGTATGTTGGTGGGTGGTATGTTGGTGGGCGGTATGTTGGTGGGTGGTATGTTGGTTGATGGTATGTTGGTGTGGTGGTATGTTGGTGGGTGGTATGTTGGTGGGTGGTATGTTGGTGGGTGCTATGTTGGTTGGTGCTATGTTGGTGGGCGGTATGTTTGTGGGTGGTATGTTGGTGGATGGTATGTTGGTGTGGTGGTATGTTGGTGGGTGGTATGTTGGTGGGCGGTATGTTGGTGGGCGGTATGTTGGTGGGTGGTATGTTGGTGGGTGGTATGTTGGTGGGCGGTATGTTGGTGGGTGGTATGTTGTTGGGTGGTATGTTGGTGGGTAGTATGTTGGTGGGTGGTATGTTGCTGGGTGGTATGTTGGTTGATGGTATGTTGGTGTGGTGGTATGTTGGTGGGTGGTATGTTGGTGGGTGGTATGTTGGTGGGTGGCATGTTGGCGGTGGTATGTTGGTGGGGGTGGTATGTTGGCGGGTGGTATGTTGGTGGGTGGTATGTTGATGGGTGGCATGTTGGTGGGGTATGTTAATGGGGGTGGTATGTTGGCGGGTGGTATGTTGGTGAGGGTGGTATGTTGGTGGGTGGTATGTTGGTGTGGGGTGGTATGTTGGTGGGTGCTATGTTTATGGGTGCTATGTTGGTGGGTGCTATGTTGGTGGGCGGTATGTTCGTGGGTGGTATGTTGGTGGGTGGTATGTTGGTGGGTGCTATGTTGGTGGGTGGTATGTTGGTGGGGGTGGTATGTTGGTGGGTGGTATATTGGCGGGTGGTATGTTGGTGGGTGGTATGTTGTTGGGGGTGGTATGTTGGTGGGTGGTATGTTGGTGGGCGGTATGTTGGTGGGTGGTATGTTGGTTGATGGTATGTTGGTGTGGTGGTATGTTGGTGGGTGGTATGTTGGTGGGTGGTATGTTGGTGGGTGCTATGTTGGTTGGTGCTATGTTGGTGGGCGGTATGTTTGTGGGTGGTATGTTGGTGGATGGTATGTTGGTGTGGTGGTATGTTGGTGGGTGGTATGTTGGTGGGTGGTATGTTGGTGGGTGGCATGTTGGCGGTGGTATGTTGGTGGGGGTGGTATGTTGGCGGGTGGTATGTTGGTGGGTGGTATGTTGATGGGTGGCATGTTGGTGGGGTATGTTAATGGGGGTGGTATGTTGGCGGGTGGTATGTTGGTGAGGGTGGTATGTTGGTGGGTGGTATGTTGGTGTGGGGTGGTATGTTGGTGGGTGCTATGTTGATGGGTGCTATGTTGGTGGGTGCTATGTTGGTGGGCGGTATGTTCGTGGGTGGTATGTTGGTGGGTGGTATGTTGGCGGGTGGTATGTTGGTGGGTGGTATGTTGGTGGGGGTGGTATGTTGGTGGGTGGTATGTTGGTGGGCGGTATGTTGGTGGGTGGTATGTTGGTTGATGGTATGTTGGTGTGGTGGTATGTTGGTGGGTGGTATGTTGGTGGGTGGTATGTTGGTGGGTGGTATGTTGGTGGGTGCTATGTTGGTGGGCGGTATGTTTGTGGGTGGTATGTTGGTGGATGGTATGTTGGTGTGGTGGTATGTTGGTGGGTGGTATGTTGGTGGGCGGTATGTTGGTGGGCGGTATGTTGGTGGGTGGTATGTTGGTGGGCGGTATGTTGGTGGGCGGTATGTTGGTGGGTGGTATGTTGGTGGGTGGTATGTTGGTGGGTAGTATGTTGGTGGGTGGTATGTTGCTGGGTGGTATGTTGGTTGATGGTATGTTGGTGTGGTGGTATGTTGGTGGGTGCTATGTTGGTGGGTGCTATGTTGGTGGGCGGTATGTTGGTGGGTGGTATGTTGGTGGATGGTATGTTGGTGTGGTGGTATGTTGGTGGGTGGTATGTTGGTGGGCGGTATGTTGGTGGGCGGTATGTTGTTGGGTGGTATGTTGGTGGGCGGTATGTTGGTGGGTGGTATGTTGTTGGGTGGTATGTTGGTGGGTAGTATGTTGGTGGGTGGTATGTTGCTTGGTGGCATGTTGGTGGGTGGGGTGTTAAGTTAATCAAGATTGGACGCCGACAAACAGACACACGACGAGACACCAGTATTACGCTGACGGGATATTGGCGAAAATCTTGGCATTTTGCATGTCCAGCTGCAAATCTAACTTTGTATCAAGATCACAATGACCTTGACCTAAAAAGTCGGAATATCTGTGCTGCTCCTCCTGGTTGAGGTAACTATATTACGATACTTAGTTCCAATAATTTGGCCAATTCTGAAATAAAAGCCAGGCGAGCTAAGCAGAACCAAACTGTTCATGTCTGCATTTTATACAAATGTTACAATGACCTTGACCTTAATATCATTGTACTTCATGTAGGTAAACATGTGACCAAGTTAAATTCAAGTAAGGTGAAGCAATCCTGAGATATAAACTGAGCTAAACCAACAATTTAACGTGGGCCTATATGTCGCCATGTGTCCAAGTTTAGTCACAAAAGGCTGAACCAATCCTTAGATATAAAATGATATATTGAACAAAACCAAAAACTTTACCGAAAACCATAGAGTATTATAACACGGTCACGGTGGCCTTAACCTTTGACCTCAATATCATTGCTCTCCGTCCTGGTGATATATGCAACCGTGTGTCCAAGTTCAGTCTCCATAGGGTGAAGTAATGGCGAGATATAAGACTCTATGTTGAGCTAAGCCAAAAACTAAATTGTAAAAAATAGTTTCATACCAAGGTCACAGTGAATTTAAACTTTTGACCTCATGACCTCAATATCATAGTGCTCAATCCATCTGATATAAGGAGGCATGGCTCCAAGTTTAGTCCGAAGTCGTGCGGAGATATAAGACGATATGTTGAGCTAAGCAAAAAAATTAAACGTAAACAAATTGTTTAATCCCAATGTCGCAGTGACCTTGAATTTTGACCTCAATATCATTGTGGTCAATCCCCTTGACATAGGAAAGCATGTTTCTAAGTTAATCCCAATAGGGTGAAGCCATTCCAAGATATAAGACGATATGTTGAGCTAAATGGAAAACTTAACCGTAAAAAGTAGGGTTTTATACCAAGGTCACAGCGACCTTGAACTTTGGTCTCATGACATCAATATCATTGTGCTCCATCTCCTTACTATAAGGCCAAGTTTAGTCTCAAAGGGTTGAAACCCTGCCTAGATAGAAAGTTAACAGAGATTGGACGCAGACAGGCAGGCCAGCATGCAGGCAGCCAGGTAGGCAGGCAGATGGGCGGGCGGGCGGGCGGGCGGGCGGGCGGGCGGGCGGGCGGGCGGGCGGGCGGGTGGGTGGGTAGGTAGGTAGGTAGGTAGGTAGGTAGGTAGGTAGGTAGGTAGGTAGGTAGGTAGGTAGGTGGGTAGGTAGGTAGGTAGGTAGGTAGGTAGGTAGGTAGGTAGGTAGGTAGGTAGGTAGGTAGATAGGCATGCAGGCATGCAGGCATGCAGGCATGCAGGCAAGCAGGCAAGCAGGCAGGCAGGCAGGCAGGCAGGCAGGCAGGCAGGCAGGCAAGCAAGCAAGCAGGCAGGCAGGCAGGCAGGCAGGCAGGCAGGCAGGCAGGCAAGCAGGCAAGCAGGCAAGCAGGCAAGCAGGCAAGCAGGCAGGCAGGCAGGCAGGCAGGCAGCCAGCCAGCCAGCCAGCCAGCCAGCCAGCCAGCCAGCCAGCCAGCCAGCCAGCCAGCCAGCCAGGCATACATACATGCAGGTAGGCAGACAGACAGGCAGGCAGGCAGGCTGAGACAGACAAAGGGAACCCATCGATATATTGGCGAAAATTCTAATCTTCGCCAATAACAGACAAACATACAGACAGACGGAGTAACCCATCGATATAGTTGCGAAAATTGTAATTCGCCAATAACAATAATTATATACTACAACTGCTTTTATAGTGAACAAAAACCCCATGAAAGGTCTGTCGCTGTCATATACCGTATGTTGAAAAATCCTCGCTTTTGTCCGCAACAAAAGCGTCCCCTCCGTCAACGCCACCTGTTCGATTCGAGCTCTATAGTTCTTTCGGCGTTAAATGTCGGCCCTGTTGGCAGAGCCGGGCTAATTTCACAGAATCATTAAATATTAATTTCATTAATGTCTCGCGTGTATTCGTGAAAAGCGGTCTGAGTTTGTATTTTAGGACGGCCATAACTCTTACGATAGCGACTGGTTGAGAGTACAAAGATAGGGACAGGTCGGTGTGCGGTGCTGTGTCGCCTGGCAGCGGGCGAGGACGGGATTACTTTTTCATGCGCTTCTTCGACGTCGAAGCTGTCATTAGAACTTTATGACTTGCATGGAAATTACAAAGACCGTACTCGCGATATTTACATTTAGGACACTTTTACTGCGACATTTCCGTATGCTGTATTCACGTATATTTACATACTGCACATTGACAAGGGGAATCTGTTGCTGTCTATAGGCCTAAGAAGAACCGGTTTTAGCAAAACTATTTGGAAATAACAGTTGTTTCACAAGCCCATCCAAACACCGTAGTCCTAATGCGATTGATAGGGTCGGCATGGTGTAATTAAAAGCAGAGAAAATTACGTTATCACGTTGGCCCTAAATGAATTACAATCCTTAGAAGAACACACAACAGGTGGTCAATGATGGGATACAGCTATGAATTTCCCCAAACGACGACAACGACGGAAACATCCCTCTAATTTTGGTCTCCTCCGTGGCTTACCCCTCAATCCTTCCCCCAGCTCCTCATTCTCCTCCTCACCCCTCTCCCCATACACTGGGTTCCACTCATACCCATCTGCTCTCCTGCTGCATCCGCCGCATCCGCATCCCCACCCCACCCCACGCCGCCACCACTGCTGCCACCATACAAAATCTGTATATGTTAACTCAATTGTTAGTTTAATACACAACAACAACATCAACAACATCAACAACATCAACAACATCAACAACATCAACAACATCAACAACATCAACATGTGTTTGTCTTTCTTGGAGGGAGATGTGAGACGTATTTTCACACGTAGCGGCTTAGTGGGTGTTTACGTTCTCGTAAGCGCTTTATTATTCTTTGATGACCGCACAGTCTGGCTGGAATCGATCCGTCCAGAGCCGGGTTCAGAGTCATGTCGTAAGGCGATGACTGGGTGCCACTTCGGTTACAGTTACATCCAAGCCTGTTTATGACGACTCATGCATGGCCCATGAAATAATGAACACGAATGCCAAATAAATAACAATTGGGGACAAATTATGGGTGGTTCTTTAAGTCTGACGATTGTGTCTGATTTCACGGCCACGTGTCTTAGTGGGGGTGGGGGAGCCGTCGTATTTTGGCCCCAACGGCAAATGGCCACACTACAGAGGTTTAGCTTTTTGTCTTGCTAGTGGGATTATAATAGTGGGGATCGAAATGTCTCCTGCTGATGGCTGTTGCGCTGAGGTATGTCGGTCTGTGTAAGATGGCAGGACAATCACTGCATTGTGGTAATGGAGTCTTGATGTTTTGTTGTGAAGGCCCGCAAACTCGTCAACGACGAGGACAACAGCGACAGAACTAAGTTCAAGTTCACTTTCCTTAGGATGCCACTCAGGCCTTTCACAAAACATATGAGGTAATAATATACAGTTGTTGTTGTTGTTGTTGTTGTTGTTGTTGTTGTTGTTGTTGTTGTTGTTGTTGTTGTTGTTGTTGTTGTTGTTGTTGTTGTTGTTGTTGTCTAACTCCACCACTAACAACGACAACAACAATGACAACAACTACCACATCATCATCATCGTCAGCAGCAGCAGCAGTAGCAGCAGCAGCAGTAGCAGCAGCAACAGCAGCAGCAACAACAGCAGCAGCAGCCATGGCAGTAGTGCTCATGCACTATTGACAACTACGTATCTCTACATATGACGCTCTTGGAAGAACGTATTAGACTTGGAAGAATATTTCATGAGACGAAATGAGACCAATATTTCGTGATTTCGAGATAAACGGATAAAGAACCTAAGACCAGACTTAAATGTCTACAACAACAACTCATATACGCTGATCATAGTATACAGATAGATATCCTAGAATAAAATGAATAAATTCAACAACAGGGACTGTGTGTCAGTGACGGTGATATTTATGTCGCCAATGTAGTCAATGGGGTTGAGGTGGGGTAGGTGGGGCTCAGTTGGGGCGGGGTGGGGTGGGGTGGGGTGGGGTGGGGGTGATGGGTTTTATAACGATTCCTTCATTAGGGTACATGCGGATTGTAGATATTACATATACATATCCAGCTGGGGTCAAGTGCACATTAATGTGAAATCTAGATATCTATGGACTAGGGGATGGGTTTTGATCATAAGATGGCGGTTCCCGCGGGAGTCAAACGGATTGGACTAAATATATAGCCATGTGGCGGTTATCGGACGACAGTCTGGCCACGCGACAACTACCATCATTGCCCCATTCACCAACAAGTCTAACAAGCGCGCGTGAGACAATCCGGCACGCGACAATCACCAGCATGGGCAAACGCGCGAATGCACGCGCACGCCCGCTAACCAATCACGGACAAAAACGCGCTCATTCGCCAACATGCATTCTCGTTAATCGCATTTGTTTTTGCGCACCGTCATTCCATTGTGTCGCAGACGACGACTGCTTCCTCGTCACAAACCGACTCCCTGACTGATCGAAACTGAATCCCGCAATTCACCGCAGCCGATCACTAAGCCAGTTCTGTCGACTGTTGCGCATGCGCTATGCATTGTCCGATCTCATAAAAGGGATGCCAGTAGATTGGCGGAATCAGTCGATGTCTCCGCGTCCAGTGCCCGAGTTTTCTTTTAACTTCGCAATTCTCATTACGCCGCTAATACCTTCCAATAACGGACAGACGGAGACGGGACTTAACTCCGCGATTTAGGAATTACCATTTCGGGCGCACTGATACATGGATTGACTTTCGTCGTTAAGGCATCAAATATTTATCAACTACTTAAGTAACATTTCTAAGATGTTGTTGTTGAAATCGGGGAAAGAAACCTGTTCAAAACTGGACGAGCAGTGATTCCGTCTAATGGCTTTATTGGACGTGTGCCCATTGTCAAAGACAGGCAAGTAGACAGAAGTGGCGCTTGAGGAAACTGTCAATCGTTCTTTTTTATCTCTTGGATGCATCGCGTAGATTATTAACAACTGCAGTCGTTTTCAAATAGACACAACGATGAACTAGTAAAGTCAGTGCCCAAGATGAAAAGACTGCACACAATTAAAGGTGCCGGATAAACAATAATAAAATTAAACTTTTATGTCGTAATATAGCTCGTCTATATAGGTTACATACTGGACTTCAAACTATCGTGGATTACCAGCGATCACAATGCCACGCTCTTTTCTAGTGAAGAAAGCAAAGAAAAGCGAAGATGACAGGACTAGTTACATCAAATTGAAAGAACTCTATTCTGAGACAGCGGCTGTAGCTGAAAGTTTCAAGGCCGTCACGCCGTACACGCCTCTGATACCACAACTCACACTACAACTCAGCCATGGTGAGTAACAATACCACTGCTAGTAGTAGTAGTAGTAGTAGTAGTAGTAGTAGTAGTAGTAGTAGCAGTAGCAGTAGCAGTAGCAGTAGTAGTAGTGATGAATGATGGTGGTGGTGGTGGTGGTGGTGGGTGGTGGTGGTAGTGGGTAGTAGTAGCAGTAGCAGTAGTAGCAGCAGTAGTAGTAGTAGTAGTAGTAGTAGTAGCAGCAGCAGCAGCAGCAGCAGCAGTAGTAGTAGTAGTAGTAGTAGTGATGGTGGTGGTGGTGGGTGGGTGGTGGTAGTAGGTAGCAGTGGCAGCAGCAGTGGTAGTAGTAGTAGTAGTAGTAGTAGTAGTAGTAGTAGCAGCAGCAGCAGCAGCAGCAGCAGCAGCAGCAGCAGCAGCAGCAGCAGCAGCAGTAGTGGTAGTAGTAGTAGTAGTAGTAGTAGTAGTAGTAGTAGTAGTAGTAGTAGTAGTAGTAGTAGTAGTAGTAACAGCAGTAGAAACAGCAGCAGCAGCAGTAGCAACAGCAGCAGTAGTAGTAGTAGTAGTAGTAGTAGTAGTAGTAGTAGTAGTAGTAGTAGTAGTAGTAGTAGTAGTAGTAGTAGTAGTAGTAGTAGTAGTAGCAGCAGTAGTAGTAGTAGTAGTAGTAGTAGTAGTAGTAGTAGTAGTAGTAGTAGTAGTAGTAGTAGTAGTAGTAGTAGTAGTAGCAGTAGCAATGGCAGCAGCAAGTTGTTGTTGTTTGGAGGCGACTTTTCTTTGGTCGTTTCGTGCAGTACCCTTGGAAACATAATAGGTTAGTTTCAAATCAACTATACCGGCAAGCCGTTAAACATTTTGAAACTAATTTGCTTGTATATAGCTCCGCCTAAGCCAGCACCAGATTCATGGCAGGTCAGTTTCAGATTATACACCATCATATCGTAGGCTTACATGACAAGTTTAGGCCTTCATCTCCGAGAAGGGTTTTAACCCTATCTTGACGAATCCTGCCAAAACCGGCCTATGCAGTGGCCTTAAGGAATGCCCATTTGCATGCGAAGAGAAGACTATTTTAGAAAATTTACCACAGGAATGACTGGCTCGATTACCGAGCCAGTCATTCCAGTGGTAAATTGTCAAAAATAGACTTCTCTTGGGATATAAATGGGCATTCAATAAGCAGATTTTTAAAATCAAATTTAGTCAATAAAAGGTTGTATATGTATGTGTGTCTCGAGAAACCCTGTAACGTTCACAGAAACGACACATTCTTTATGATATAATGAGTATTATGTTGATTATCTTGAAACTTATTAGACTGGAAGGTGTTGCTGCCTATAGCAGCAGTGGCTTCCAGTAAAATTAATTTCAAAATATTCGCCAGCTTCCCTTTGTAGTCGTCTTGAATTTGAGATGCTGGGTATCCAACGATACATAATAAAACGTACCTTTGAATATTTTGAACATAATTTGACTGGCAGACATTGCTGCGTTATGTTGCTTAAGGCAGCGATGTCTACAAATCAAATTATGTGCAAAATATGCAACAGAACATTTCTTACATCATTTTCACAATTGTGCTGACTAACAGGTTACCGGTATTTTTAACATTTTAAGTTATTTCTGGGCTGTATTATAGGCCTATAGAAACACACATGAAATAATACAGCTCAAATACTAAAGGCTGGAAAAGTTCAGAGTTCTTATTTTGAGAACCATTTAGCCCGTGCCCCCCACCCCGTTCCATCCCCCAGTGTTTTAAGTATGCATACTGTAGTGAATGTATAATGTCAGTTTGGCAAATAAAACTGATATTTGGATCTGTTCAATAGCTGTTTTCCCATTGCTTTTAGCCTGTATATAAAGGCATATAGGTCGGAGACGACAGTCTCTTTAGGTTGTGTTTAATACGCTGTTGAATCCTAGAAACCCAAACTAAATTCCAGCCAGATTAGATTGAACGCATTTCCATGTATACCTGTACGATGGTCGCGAAATAGAGGTACTGGGATTTCAGGAGCTAATCCAACTACAGTCGCCACATTATAACGGTCCTTACAATGGTCCATTACGCGTGACAAAACTGTACTTCTAACTGTGGATACAAATAACGGATTCCATCTAGACTACGCCATGCCATTTTGGACGGTATTGATTTTGCTTATAGATGGTGATGTAAAACCACGACTTGAAAGAATTCCAGTTGAAAGCTGTCAATTCCGATGAAAATGTTTCGAACATTTTTATTTAATAATCTTAATATTTTGTCGGAAATGATTTTCAGTTTGTAGAACCAAAGATACATACGTCATCTAATGGCGCTAGTGAATACGTAGCGGGTCCTTCCAATTCAATTCAATTCCATTTATTTACGCGCAGACTTTAAAATAAAGTACATGTTAGTAGTAGTAGTAGTAGTAGTAGTAGTAGCAGTAGCAGTAGTAGTAGTAGTAGTAGTAGTAGTAGTAGTAGTAGTAGTTGCAGCAGTAGCAGTACCATCAACTCCGCCTTTGAACAATACCCCACCCCACTCACTCACTCTCTCTCTCTCCCTCCCTCCCTCCCTCCCTCTCTCTCTCTCTCTCTCTCTCTCTCTCTCTCTCTCTCTCAACCCCCCCCCCCCCATCATGTCCCTCTCTCTCCCCCCACACCCTCTCCCTCCCGCCCCCTCGCTCTTCCCTCCTCGGGATGATGGATGGATGGATAGATGAAGGGGAGAGTGATGGGGAGGGAGTGAATAAGCGAGAACGAGAGAGAGAGAGAGAGAGAGAGAGAGAGAGAGAGAGAGAGAGAGAGATAGAGAGAGATAGAGAGAGAGAGCGAGAGCGAGAGCGAGAGAGAGAGAGCGAGAGCGAGAGCGAGCGCGGTGGGATAGAGTGATGTGGGAGAGAGAGAGAATTCGCCGTGGCTGGGAGAGGGGGGGGGGGGGGGGTAGACAACAACGACGACGACGACGGCTGAAAGAGTGAAAACTTCTTTTACCTACACCCAGTGTTCTTCAAACTGTTCCATCGCGTCATGTGCGTTGTGTTCCAAGCTGCTTTATGTAGCTCTTCCTCTTGTCTAGTCATTGCCATATTAAAGTTATTTTTTTTTGGGTTGCCCGTAAAATAGTAAAGTAAGTTGGTGGTATGGTGTTATGGAGCGCCTTATACGTGCTAGTACCTGGTGCAATTCTTACGCTTTTTGAGCGGACGTGTTCTCTGACATTCGAAGACCGTAATCAAACATTGGCCATCGCTTTTGCGCTATCCTGACATAGACAATAGAACCGAAATGGAAGTCTAATAAAGATCATAAAATAAAATGCATCCCGTAAAATTATCGTACTAGATGTAAGAACTGGATATAGTATACTTGTGTGTAATTTGGTACATATGCATTAGACAATAGACTCCGGTTGACGCCTGTGACAATTTCCCCCTATACCCTGTCATTCTCAATACAACGTGTTCCTGAGCCAGGCATTCAACAATTGCATTACAGACGATCAATGCATGGTAACGTCCTGGCTAATTCAGACACAGACATGTTCAATGCGACATGTGATGAAAATTCTCAATCAATCCACTGTGACAATGGGAGCTTGAAGGCGAAATCCATTTCAACAAACGCACACAGATAGGTGACAGCGAAGAGATGGGAATACGAACATATTAGAGCTGGGATTGGGAGTGACAGACAGACAGACAGACAGGCAGGCAGGCAGGCAGGCAGGCAGGCAGGCAGGCAGGCAGGCAGGCAGGCAGGCAGGCAGGCAGGCAGGCAGGCAGGCAGGCAGGCAGGCAGGCAGGCAGGCAGGCAGGCAGACAGACAGGCAGGCAGGCAGGCAGGCAGGCAGGCAGACGGGCAGCTGAGCGAGCTGGCGGGCGGGCGGGCGAGCGGGCGGGCGGGCAAAGGAAGTATGTGACTCTGATGTCCATTCCCAAATCAAGGGACGATGAATCACTCCACCATCATCACCCACACACCCTACCCCACCCCACCCACCACCCCCATCAACGATCTCCTCTTCAACAGCTAGCTGTAACGAACCGATAACAATGACAGCATGCAAACATATTTACTTCATTAGGGGGGGGGGGGAGAGATGTTGTGGCGACTAATGTCCCCGGGGACAGCTTCTATGTGGTTTTATCACTGGAACGAATATTTCGTATTTTCGTTTCATAATAGTGTTGTTTCGTGACAAGCGCGCATGACTGTGTCTGCCATATTGTACGCGGACACGATACCTCAGTTATTACTGTCAGTCGCTAACGACAACGTAACAGTTATTGCGCTTATATGGTGTTGAGGTGTATGCAAGAATATGACCAATAAGTCAATTGCTGACATAAATAGCACAGCAATAAAGGCAATAGAGCAATCAAATCTGTCGATCAAGCATATATGACCATGATTTCTCATATGGATCCTTTTGAGCGTAATTCATAGTTGTGAGTCCACGGTACGTGTACTCGCTAATTTTATCATAGATGAGAAAAACTGCAAGGGGAATACTCATTTTGTGACCTCCAGATTTCTAGGTGTGGACTCCCTGGGACCTCCAAATTTAGATGTTATGAGAAAAACTGCACATGACATCATAATCAATTACGCCACAAGTCAAACTACGTAATAAATGGCGTAGCTTAGTCCGTCATGAACATTTAAAAGGTCATCAAGTGTACGAATTGTATGTCTTTACTATTTAATAAACATTCTGTTGAATAGTTTGAAACTAATTTGACTGGACGCTGTTGCTGCAATAGGCCAGTAACAGCATCCAGTCAAATTAGTTTCAAAATATTAAACAGCTTAACTTTGTAGTTTTCTGGAAATTGAGATTCAAGGAGTTCAGTCAGTATTCGATCGATCACAGCACATGCAAAGTGTGGGTGGAGCGTAGCTAGAGATGGGCGGGGCATAGCTAGAGATGGGTGGGACTTAGCTAGAGATGGGTGGGGCATAGCTAGAGATGGGTGGGGCATAGCTAGAGATGGGCGGGGCATAGCTAGAGATGGGTGGGGCATAGCTAGAGATGGGTGGGACTTAGCTAGAGATGGGTGGGGCATAGCTAGAGATGGGTGGGGCATAGCTAGAGATGGGCGGGGCATAGCTAGAGATGGGTGGGGCATAGCTAGAGATGGGTGGGGCATAGCTAGAGATGGGCGGGGCATAGCTAGAGATGGGCGGGGCATAGCTAGAGATGGGTGGGGCATAGCTAGAGATGGGTGGGGCATAGCTATAGATGGGTGGGACTTAGCTAGAGATGGGTGGGGCATAGCTAGAGATGGGTGGGGCATAGCTAGAGATGGGCGGGGCATAGCTAGAGATGGGTGGGGCATAGCTAGAGATGGGTGGGGCATAGCTAGAGATGGGCGGGGCTTAGCTAGAGATGGGTGGGGCATAGCTAGAGATGGATGGGGCATAGCTAGAGATGGGTGTGGCATAGCTAGAGATGGGTGGGGCATAGCTAGAGATGGGTGGGGCATAGCTAGGGATGGGTGGGGCTTAGCTAGAGATGGGTGAGGCTTAGCTAGAGATGGGCGGGCTTAGCTAGAGATGGGTGGGACATAGCTAGAGATGGGTGGGGCATAGCTAGAGATGGGTGGGGCATAGCTAGAGATGGGTGGGGCATAGCTAGAGATGGTCGGGCTCAGCTAGAGATGGGTGGGGCATAGCTAGAGATGGGTGGGGCTCAGCTAGAGATGGGCGGGCTCAGCTAGAGATGGGTTGGGCATAGCTAGAGATGGGTGGGGCATAGCTAGAGATGGGTGGGGCCCAGCTAGAGATGGGCGGGCTCAGCTAGAGATGGGTGGGGCATAGCTAGAGATGGGCGGGTTAAGCTAGAGATGGGTGGGGCATAGCTAGAGATGGGTGGGGCATAGCTACAGATGAGTGGGGCATGCCTAAAATTGGATTCACTTATTAAAGCTGCCTTGTCCCTGAATAGGTGCTATAACACTATATTATCCCTCGGTAATGTCACATGACCAAATGCTGTTATTTGATTGGTTAAGTAGCAGCCTGCATCCCCCCCACCACCCCGCAAACCCCTCCCCCAGCAAAACACTGGTGTAACAAAGAGTACCATCTATCTACTTTGAAATATAAGTACTTCTATAGCCCACACCAAATATGTATCCTTCTTATGTCGTCGGTGGTCAAGGGTGCATGGCTGGCATATAATTTGGTACTAGGGCACACATTTTGTAGCGATGCAGGAGACAATATACAAGTTGACTTATCAATGTATATTTAGGACTGCTCTGTGTTCTGTCTTGTCCTTTTCGATGTTAAGCAGAGTTTACGTCCGCAAGAGCAAATCTGACGACAAGAATCGGATTAGCTTATGGAGAAAACTAGAAAAGACGTTGTTAGTCCTTTCATACAAGGGCAATGCATACGCATATCATGTTAGGGTAATGCATACGCATATCATGTTAGGGTAATGCATACGCATATCATGTTAGGGTAATGCATACGCATATCATGTTAGGGTAATGCATACGCATATCATGTTAGACTTAAGTTCTTTTGAAACTTTTCGTTGGAACGCTGAGATTACCAGTAGGGAGCATAGATTAATGATTTATTATCTTGTGCTTTGTTCACAGCCTACGCAAATGACATCCTACAGCTCCCGACACCCCCGAGCAGTCGGGATGGTAGCGAGTCCTGTCTGGAGGGGCTCCTTAAATTGGACATGCCTAGAGTGGCACGAGATGCCGGGGACAGCGGTCAAGCAGACGCCATGTCGGACATGCAGACCGCTCGTCAATTCGGTATCACTGTCGGGTATACATACGAAGCATTCATGGTCAGCGATGGTCGATCCAGGAAGCGGAAACTCGGCATGCCAGGGCTGATTGATCCCATCGCTGCGATTCCTGAGCTCAGTAAATCTCGGTACACGTGCACCGAATGCGGGAAACACTACGCGACGTCATCGAACCTGTCTCGTCACAAACAGACGCATCGAAGCCTTGACAGCCAACTCGCCAAGTCATGCCCCCATTGTCATAAGGTCTACGTCAGCATGCCGGCGCTCTCAATGCATATGCTAACTCACGAACTTAAGCACACGTGTGGAATTTGTGGAAAGGCGTTCTCGCGGCCGTGGTTGCTTCAAGGACACGCCCGGAGCCATACAGGAGAGCGGCCTTATGGCTGCGCGCATTGTGGGAAGGCGTTCGCGGACAGGTCAAACTTGCGCGCCCATATGCAAACACATTCCGCGCTAAAACATTACCAATGTCAACGATGCCATAAAACATTCGCGCTGAAATCTTACCTGAACAAGCACTACGAGTCGGCTTGTATCAAAGAATGAGCAGCTGAGAAAGTGAAACCAAGACAGACACGACACAGTGTCTTCAAAATTTAATCTAACATTATTATGTACACGTGATTTTGTGCAGGCTCATGTTCCTAATTGTATCAGGCAGATACCTATTTTGATAATGCCGCCGATGTAAGGTGATGCTGTCAACAACAACAACAACAACAACAACAACAACAACAACAACAATAATAATAATAATAATAATAATAATAATAATAATAATAACAAAACAATAACAATAACAATAACAATAACAACAACAACAACAACAACAACAACAACAACAACAACAACAACAACAACAACACCACCAACAACAACAACAACATTTACAACAACAGCGGCGACGACGACGACGACGACGACGACGATGACGACGACAACGACGACGACAACAGCTTACATTGCCATTGTTTTCAGAATGAACTATAGCAGGTGAAACAAGTGCTATTATGGAGGGATCCGATCTGTCACTCAAGAATCTGACGTCATGATCAGAATACGTCATTTGTAAGCTGACATCACAATCAAATGACGTAGTTCCTTTACGAACGTGGCAAAGGTCCGACAGTAGGCCTATATGTCTGAAGTGTAGGTCTATGTCGTTTATGAATTTACAATTTACTAAACATTCCGGTGAATTTTTGGAAACTAGTTTGACTGGTAGGCAACAGCTCCCACTCAAATTAATTTCAAAATATTAAACAGCTTACCTGTATAGGTATCTTGAAAGTGAGAGTCTAGGAATTCAGGTTTCAAAATGATAAAATCAATTCAAATGTACATACAAAGTGGGCGGAGCTTAGCCAGAAATGGGCGGAGTTTAGAAATTAGCCGTTGGTGAATCTGGCGGGGACGCGGGGGGGGGGGGGGGGAGTGTGTATACTTCCAATGAAAAGGTCTATATTTTAAAAGAAGCACTATTTATCAGATTGACTAAATCGTCGGCTCATCTGAAATGGTAAACCATCTGGTTCCATCAGTTATGTCACGACTAGCGACATCTGTCGTCTACAAATTGTAACTAATGTATAGTTAGGCGACTGTAAACAATTAATATACAGTACATCTCAAGGATAACTTAACGTGTTTCCAAAACAAAAGAAACTCGGTAATATTCAATATTTTTTACTTAATTTGATTGTAAATCATTGATACCGATGACAGCAGTGGATTCCAATCAGATTGAGTCCAAAATACTCAACAGAACATTTCTTATATTGTGTTCAAAATTGAAGCGACGACTGTCCGTAATGTCGTGATAAGAATGGAGATTGCTCTGAACTGGCTGGAGAACTTGATGCTAGTACTTACCACACTCCGTTACTGACTGGACAATTTATACAGTATTTTCTAATGAGGCATGTTTTGCTATATATAATGGACACACATAGTTAAGAGTAATTTGTGACATTTCCCACCACAAACATCTTGCATGCATACACACACAATTTGAAATGTACACATGATATGGAGGGATCTGATCTGTCACTCGAGTGTCTTATTTCATAATCAATTACGTCACTATTGAGGTGACGTCACAATCATTATACCGTATCTCTTAGAAACGTCCGAAAGTCCGTCGAGTTGTATTTCTTTTAATGAATTTACTATTTAATAAACATCCTGTTTAATATTTTGAAACTAATTTGACTGGGTGTCGTTGCTGCCATAGACTGCAACAGTGTCCCGTCAAATTAGTTACAAAACATTCAAGATCTTATCAGATATGGTTACCTTGAAAATGCGCTTACGGGAATTCAGGATTCAAAGTCTATAAATTGATACCAACACACATAAAAGTGGGCGGAGCTTACCTTAAAATGGGAGAAGCATAGATAGAAATTGATGGTGTTTATATTTATGCAAACGATGTTGCTAAAAGTTGTTGTTACATTTGAGCTACAACATCTTCCAGCAGCAACTCCTTCACTCAAATACATACGCAATATAGTAAATTTAAATTATCACTGGAAGGAGGCGTGTTATTAGTAAACGCTGTGAATATCCATGTTTCTAGTCAATGCAAGTGCAATAAGATGTCATTGTATATGATAATTGTCAATGTCGTGGGTACACCACACCACACTGTGTTCTGTGCGTGTGCATTTGCGTTTGCGTGTGCGTACGCGCTATTCCAACATCGTCGTGTCGTG